>SJYC01141511.1:0-38241 GCA_006408675.1 Madoqua kirkii | reverse complement strand
CTTTTAAAAAGTGAACCTTATAATTACAGGTTTCATATTCCTACATGCTATTTAAAATGGAACTGATCTGATTCCAAAGCATTTTGTCCTGAAAAAAAAAAAAAAGAAGAAAGTTGATGGATTGTTTCAAGAAATACTGCTTTAAACACACATGAAGCTATATACTAAGAACATCACTTTCCTTGGGAAATTTGTTAGTCCTATTTTTTTTTCATTTATTTTATCAGTTTAAATCTTATATCAGTTCAACTACAATTTTTTTTACATAATTTTATGAAAACATAGTATTTAGCCAACATATGATAAGACATTCAACTGTCACAAAAGTTGGACATTTGGTTATTTTTATTTTTTAATTTTTTTTTCAAGTTTAGTTGATTTACAAGGTTCTGTTTGTCTCAGGTGTCCTGTAATGTCACTGAATTATACATGCTTACATATTTATTTTTTTCAGAGTCTTTTCCACTATAGATTATTACAAAATCGTGAAGCAGTCCAGTGGTTAAGACTTCGCCTTCCAGTGCAGGAGTGCAGGTTTGATCCCTGGTCGGGAGCTAAGCTCTAACAAGCCTTCAGGCCACAAAACCAAAACATAAAAAAAAATATTGAGTATAGATCCCAGTGTGGCTATTTTTAAATGGTGATTCTTAACAACAGAGCTACCGACAGATCCTATCAAGTGAATTGAGTGATGACCCTGGATATTTACTGACAGGAGCCAATTTGAGCCTTAGTCTCAAGATCTAAACATAGCCTAATCCACATGCATTTAGTGACCGAAAATTGAAGGCTGTGTTTGTTTTTGACAATTAGACTTCTAATGGGAAACTCTGGGGTGAACATTTTAAACATTTGAATAGTATTCTAAAATTTTAAAAAATAGGTTATGGTTTGTCCTACATTTGTGTAACTGAGGGCATCGGGACCTACTTAAGGGGAAAAAAGTGTGTAATTTTTGTCTTCCTATATTCTCATAGCTCAGAGAATGCAGGCCGGGCTTTGTCCAATATCAGCTGCTTTGCAAAAGGTTTCATAAGATTTTCAGTTCAGTTCAGTCACTCAGTCCTGTCTGACTCTTTGTGACCTCATGGACAGCAGCACGCCAGGCCTCCCTGTCCATCACCAGCCCCTGGAGCCCACCCAAATCCGTGTCCATTGAGTCAGTGATGCCATTCAACCATCTAATCCTCTGCTGTCCCCTTCTCCTCCCACCCTCAATCTTTCCCAGCATCAGAGTCTTTTCCAATGAGTCAGCTCTTCAGGTAGCCAAAGTACTGGAGTCTCAGCTTCAGCATCAGTCCTTTCAAAGAACACGCAGAACACATCTCCTTTAGGATGGACTGGTTGGATCTTCTTGCAGGACAAGGGACTCTCAAGAGTCTTCTCCAACACCACAGTTCAAAGCATGAATTCTTTGGCACTCAGCTTTCTTTATAGTCCAACTCTCACATCCACACATGACCACTGGTAAAATGATAGCCTTGACTAGATGGACCTTTGTGGACAAAGTAATGTCTCTGCTTTTGAATATGCTATCTAGGTTGGTCATAACTTTTCTTCCAAGGAGTAAGCCTCTTTTAATTTCATGGCTGCAGTCACCATCTGCAGTGATTTTGGAGCCCCCCCAAATAAAGTCTGACACTGTTTCCACTGTTTCCCCATCTATTTGCCATGAAGTGATGGGACCAGATGCCATGATCTTCGTTTTCTGAATGTTGAGCTTTAAGCCAACTTTTTCACTCTCCTCTTTCACTTTCATCAAGAGACTCTTTAGTTTTTCTTCCCTTTCTGCCACAAGGGTGGTGTCATCTGCATACCTGAGGTTACTGAGATTTCTCCTGGCAAGCTTGATAACAACAACAGCTCATATTCAAGACGGCATCACCAGAAATACCACAGCAGCATAATGAACACAACCAGCTTTTTATGAAGAAACAAGAAAAGAAAAAAAGAATGAAAGCAAGGGTTTTAGAGATCGACTTGCTAGTCACACAGACGGAGGTCTGTGACCCATCACTCAGCTGCACTGATGATACAGGGGTCAGAGCTTCTCCAGCCGCTCACGTGGGGACACGGTGGAGCTGCAGGATCCGAGGGGACCTGGGGGAGCTGCGGGATCTGAGGGGACAGAGTGGAGCTGCGAGATCAGCGGCGACACGGCGGAGCTGCGGGGATCCAAGCGCTCAGGATGCAGACCTCTGAGGCTTCCACGCCCGCCTGTGCAGTGAATGGCTTTGCTCTTTTCCTCTTGCCAAATCATGCTGAATAACCTTTCATCAAAGGTTCTGGATGTCCCCAGGTGGACTTGGACAATTGAGATGGAATTTTTTGCATGTTTTATGTTTTGATAGCTACGTGATGACTCTTTGTGTGGTTGCTATTATTTCTTTCCATTGCAGACCCAAACAGTGTCCCCTGGTGTGCCAATAGGCCCCTAAATTCAAAATAATAATAATAATCAGAACAGCTCACATCATCTGCATCATGCCATTCTTCTGTTTTAAGGCCTGGAATAAAAATCCCCTCTATGCCAACTATTTCCACAGTATGAAATGAATCAATTTTATTGACTCAAATGTAAAATATAACACATTCTATCCTGACTCTGGTCCTGTACTAAGTCCAAGTTGCAGCTGTGAACAAATTAATCTCTTTATTAAGAAACCAGGAATTCTTTAGAAGAACCTATTTCAATTTTTAGAAGAGATACTAATGGTATTTTTATGTGATGGAAACTCCCTACTTCCTTCAGCAGCTGTAGGAACATCGGTAGGCACTGTCCTCTGTCTCTTTGACAGTTTCAAAATTGTCCAAGTAAATAAGATATTACTGCCTACTTCAGGAGGTTGGTTGATTTAGGTCTTTATTATTCACTTAGTCCATGAAATAAATATAGGTGCAAATTATTCTTGGAGAAGGAAATGGCAACCCACTCCAGTGTTCTTGCCTGGGGAATCTCAGGGATGGGGGAGCCTGGTGAGCTGCCGTCTATGGGGTCACACAGAGTCAGACAGGACTGAAGCGACTTAGCAGCAGCAGCAGCATATTATTCTCTCATCCATAAATAAGCCATAGGCAATGTAGCCAATTTAAGACACGTTTTTCTTCTTACTTGAAGCTTTACGGCTTTCGAGACAAAGTTTACAAACTACATGTTCTACTCTGCTTGTTCGCAACATCTTACAGTTCCAAGAAATGCAGAAAAATTGTATGACACAATTGTCCCAAGTGTCAACTGAGACGTTTAGTGATCACAGGACATGTATCTTGTGACTGTCTCTCAAAAGAAATGTACTTTTTGATGGGGGAAGAAAGGAAAATGCTGTGTGTTTATTCCTCTCTAAAGGACAGGGTTCCATGGTCCCTCTTTCTCTCTTGTTAGAAAGATACCAATTCTCATTTTTAATCATTTAGTGCATTTCAATTAAGTGTTAGGCAGAGCAAGCATTTTATTTATAACTTTGAAACCCAGTGGTTGGCCCCTGCTGAAATAAAATGTCACTGCAGACAAGATGTTGCGGGATGATATTCCATGCTTCCATAGGGCAGAAAAGGTTTTTTTGTTTGTTTGTTTGTTTGTTTGTTTTGCCTGAACAGTGCCTAAACAAATTTCAGTTAGTTCCCAAATGTCTTTTAGAAAAAGGAAAGGGGATTTCCTTTAAAGTTAGAAATTCTGATTCTTCTTGAAAAATCAGAAAAACCTGAGAGCCCTCGTTGCTGTCGTTTAGTTGCCAAGTTGTGTCCAAGTTTGTGACACTATGGGCTGTAACCCACCAGGCTCCCCGTCCAAGGTTTTCCAGGTGAGAATACTGGGGTGGGTTGCCATTTCCTTCTCCGGGGGATCTTCCTGAAGCAGGGATCGAACTGGGTCCTCCTGCGTTTCATAAGAATTCTTTACTGAGCCATCTGAGTCCCTTTTAGGCAGCTGTTGGCTGCTCACTCAACTGCCTCTTGCTTTGGGGAAAGGAGGGAGTTTGCTGTGATCTGCGCTCAGGGGCCCCAGCATAGTGTCCTGCCAGGCCAGTGCTCTCACTGGGTTTGCAAACCCCGGAGGGCTTGTGGGTTCTCGGCTATCCCAGGCTCTCTAGGTGCTCTCCAGGGTCTTGTACATCCTGTGCCTTCACCCCCGTCAAATCACTGTTCCTAGGGTCACCTTGCACATGCTTTTGATTCTTGTTTTGGAACCTTGTTTTGCCGTCTATTTCAGTCAAGTTTCCCTTTACCAGAGTATAATTTGTGAGAAATTAAGCAGTGGAGTGTGTGTGGGTTTCTTGGGGTTGAGACATAGGAACTGCTTGATTCAGGCGGTGGGTAACTTTATTCAGAAAGGGAGTCTCTCATTTTCTTTGTGCCTTCCTTTAGGAGAGTCTGGCTTCAGCTAAGAGCAGAAATTGGATTTCAGAAATAAATACCAAGTATCTTACACATGAAGAAAAAAAAATGTCTTTGTTTCTTTCTTCAAGTCAAACATGATGAGAAATTCTGAAACAATGTTTCTGGATATGTTTGCTCCATTTTGGTTTTTTTTGGGGTGGGGGGGAGGGGTGGAGAGGAGCCACAACAACTTTCCCAAAATACCTGGAGGCTGCTAGACTATTTGAAAAAAAATCCACACAAAAGAATTTATTATTAATGTTCAAAATAACCTCTGCTCATTCCCATATTTCAGAACATATTTCCCATAGAATTAGCCATACCATGCAAAATATCTATCCTTATTACTGGGCTGGGCAATAAAAGGACACGTTGATGCTGATTCACATCCGTGATTTTTAAATTGCTAATTATCTAAAAGCAAAGGTCTCCTTCCTGTTGTTTTGCTTAGAAATGGAGCTCCATGGCTGATCATAAGTTTCTGTTGAGTATTCCAAGCTCGGAGGCTGAGCCAAAGCTAGATTTGGAATCTTGACTAACATACAACTTCGCATTTTTCAAAGTGTGTAATCCAGGCACTGCAGATCATTTCTGGCCAAGTCCTAGGAAACTGCTCACAGTCTTTCTAAACATAGCTGGGAATTGTTATGCTGAAGTTAAAACCAAGTGTCAGCTAAGGTCTGATACCGGGGAAAACAATTAGCACAGCAGTGAATTGCCCTCCTGTGAAAGAGTTCACCTTCAAGTGCTAATTATTAGTTGATCATGTTTTATTCATTCATCGAAATTATTTTCCAGATCATCAGAGCATTTCAGGTGGGTTGGGCTGTGATAGGAAAGGCTACACAAACACCCCCTCTACAGATTCCTGGTGTATTTAGCTGAAGATGCCGGGCTCCGTGGAAGCAGAGTGCCTCAGAAGGCAGGACGAAACAAGGCTTCTTTCGCCCAGTCTTCTTCCTCTGGGTTAAGTTAGGTGAGACGTGGAGGAGGCCAGACAAGTTTGCCAGCAGCCTCTAGTACAGAGAAGGCCCTGCCAGATCTATGAACCAAAACCCAGGCTATACTGACTGATGCTGAAGCTCCAGTACTTTGGCCACCTGATGTGAAGAACTGACTCATTTGGAAGGACCTTGATGCTGGGAAAGACTGAAGGCAGGAGGAGAAGGGGACGACAGAGGAAGAGATGGTTGGATGGCATCGTTGACTCAATGGACATGAGTTTGAGTGAGCTCCGGGATCTGGTGATGGACAGGGAAGCCTGGCGTGCTGCGGTCCACGGAGTCGCAAAGAGTCAGACACGACTGAGCGACTGAACTGAGCGGACACTAACTTAGTGCCATCATGTAGTTAGACGTATTAGTTCCCCGGGCTATCAGAACAAATGACCAAAAGCTTTGATGGCTTAAAAACAGCAGACGTTCGGTCAGTGTTCTGCGGTGGTCTAAAGGGAAAGGAAATCCACAAAATAGAGCCGATACGTGTACACACAGAGCTGAGTCACTTTGCTGTCCATTAGAAACTAAGGCAACGTTGTAAAACAACGATTCTCTAAGATTAAAAAAAAAAAAAAAAAAAGCAGAGACTCATCCTCTCCCGGTCCTGGAATTCAGATGCCCAAAGTCAGGGTGCTGACAGGGTGAGTTTCTGCTGTGGGGCCCCGAGGGGCAGCTCGTCGCATGCCATCTCCCGGCTTTCTGCTGTGATCTTCAGTCCGTGACTGTACCCCTGCGCACGACCCCGTCTCTGCCTCTGTTTCCACCTCGGGGTCCCCCTGTGTGTCTCCACACCTTTATTCTGTGGGGCTGAGTCTCCTCTCCTTCGTTATAAGGACGCCAGTCACACTGGATTAGGACTCATCTGAACAGTCATGTCTACCAAGATCCTATTTCCAAATAGCACTGCATTCTCAGGTGCTGGAGGTGGGGCTTCCGCAGACCTGCTAGATGCAGACAGATCAGCCCCTTCTGCCTCAGCTCATGCTTCCCAGGGAACTGGCAGGCAGCCTGCACCTGCACCTCCAGCGGGTTGTTTACATGCCTAGGACTTTTCCAAGTCCAGCCAGCACCACCAAGCCTCCCGCCTTGATCGGACTGAGGGCCAGGCAAGCAGAACAGGGTCTCCCAAACTATCTTTTCTCCAGCTGGTCTCTCTCTCTCTCTCTTTTTTCTTTTTTCTTGAACTTTCTGCCCCTTGCTTCCACACCTGTCCTGTTGTCTTTGATTGGGTCTCCCAGAAGCAGAGGCTGAAAGGGGACTCTCACGAGAGCTGTTTTTCTCCGAGGGATGCTCTACGGAGAAAAGAAACAGGACAGGACCAGAGCAGACCGCTAAGGGCAAGCTTCAGGGGGCCTTCATGGGAAGTTCGAAATAGTTTTAATCATTCTTTAAAATAGTATCTGATCAATAACATAAGAGTAATGTATTAAAGAGATTTCTCCTGGGGCTCAGCGGTAAAGGAGCCGCCTGCCATTGTAGGGGATATGGGTTCAATCCCTGGGTTGGGAGCAGGTCTCCTGGAGGAGGGCATGGCAGCCCACCCCTGCATTCTTGCCCAGGAAATCCTAGGGACAGAGGAGCCCAATGGGCTGCAGTCCACGGGGTTGCAAAGAGTTGAGACACAGCTGAGTGACTGAGTGAGCACACATAACCACATCAGAAGAGACAGGGGTGGTCAGAAAAAAAGTGCTGAACTGAGGAAAACAGAGATGACTCACATCAGCTGGCGCCTCACGGACGGTCTTGTGTGAGCTGATCAGTAATCCTAATCAGCCTGGAACACCTCCAGCTGCCACCTGATGGCATCGTCACTAGTGCTCCATTTCAAGCGCAAAAGTGTCCTGATTTGGTTGATAAATTGCATGGGCAGTTTATTTTTTACTCTCCTTTATCCAGTTTATACTATGAATGGGTTGGAATAGATGACACAGAAGGGCTCTTCCAATAATAACGTGTTCCATGCAGTACTTTCTATTAACTCAAACATGCCGCTTTTTGCGGGACTCTGCTAAAGGATAGTTGATATTTTACGTTATAAATGAAGTTATCACATTTTCTATTTGACCATTCTTCCATCCCCCATGCTTCCATTCATGCACTCTTCATTAGCGGGCAGTTACTACATACCCTCTACTTGATCAGATAAGTGACGGAAATGTAACTAAACATATTCAGTCTCTATATCAAATCCTTTGCCTTAGAAAATTTCCTCTTATCAGTGATCACAGGGGTAAAACCTTACTGTCCACAGGTGACAAATATAAAATAAATAAGACCACAGAGACAGAGCCGCTGACCCAGGATAAACAGTAAGTGAGCTTTGCAGACAATACTTAGAACATGAAAAAAAATTAATCAGACTCTTTCACGGAATAACGAATCCTCATAGAATCCAGCTCAAGAACAGACCATCGTTTGCAGCCCAGGTGAGGAAGCAGTTACCCATCAGTTTGGCTGAGAAACAGTAGTGTTGACGGTGATCACAGGGATAGAGGTGTGATGGTGCTGACGACGCTGAGCTTACTTCAGTTTCCGGACTCTCCACTGTCTGTTTGCCATCTCTCCTTTCACTGCACAGGGATCTAAGACGCGCAGGTCAAAGTGCAAAATCTACGCCCCGCCATCAACTCTTCCACTACACAATATCAAGACTGATACTAGAAGGGTCATCAGTTACTCAGCACCAAGGACAGGCCCTGCTGAATTAGTGATTTCCTCTATAGTCAATATTTATTTATGTTTTAAACGTCAGTTTTATGGATTTACAATGTTATATTAATTTCTCCTCTACAGCAGTGATTCAGTTACACACGTTTGTTCTTTTCCATATTCTTTTCTGTTATGGCTTATCATAGGATATTGCATATAGCTCCCCGTGCTACGCCATAGGACCGTGTTGCTTCTCTATATATAGTAGTTTGCATGTGCTAATCCCAAACGCCAAATCCACCCCCTCCCACCCCTTCCCCGGCAACCACGTCTGCTCTCTGCGTCTGTGAGTCTGTTTCTGTCTCACAGACTCATTCATTGTTGTTATAGTTTAGATTCCACATATAAGTTATATCATGTGATACTTGTCTTTCTCTTTCGGACTTAATTCACTTAGTTTGATCATCTCTAGGTCCGTCCACATTGCTGCAAATGACATTATTTCGAGTCCCACTCTGGGGCATCTATCCAGACAAAATTCTGATGAATGGTTTTCCAGCAGTTGGCAAGCATAACACCCTGGGCTTCTGGGCAAGGGATTTCTCTGCCTCTCCTGTCTTTGGCCACTTGATGAGAAGAGCTGACTCATTTGAAAAGACCCTGATGCTGGGAAATATTGAAGGCAGGAAGAGAAGGGGATGACAGAGGATGACATGAGTGGCTGGCATCATCGACTCACTGGACTTGAGTTTGAGTAAACTCCGGGAGTTGCTGATGGACAGGGAGGCCTGGCATGCTGCAGTCTATGGGTTGGAAGAGTCGGACACAACTGAGTGACTGAACTGAACTGAACTGTCTGTAGACACGGGCTCCAACCAATGAAGGTGAAATGGATGACAGGGGAGGGACATCTTAGCTGTGGGAGAAAAATCCACAAGACCACATTTGCCTTTTGATTTTCTGTACAAAAATAACTGCACATCTTGGGATCTAATGACCTGAGGGTCAAGCGATTGTGTCTGCAATTCTTTACAGGTTTCAAAGCATTTAAAGCAGATGGTACCAACTATTAAACACTGAAGGTGCCCTTCAGCACTCTTTGTCCAAGTCTGGCGCACAGGCCACGCCCACCTGAATCCCCAGGAGAGCTCCTGATACACGCCTGAGAGAGGGAGTCAGAGGGCAGTGTCTCTGCCGTTTCCAGCTCTCTTGGTGACTCTTTCATGCACTGAGGCTGAAGAACTGTGTGCTGTGTCGTGTCTGAGTCTTTGTGACCTCTTGGACAATAGCCCACCAGGCTCCCCTGTCCGTGGATTTCCCAGACGAGAGTCCTGGCGTGGGTTGCCACTTTTTTCTCCAGGGAATCTTCCTGAACCAGAGACCGCACCTGTGTCTCTTAGTTCAATGGCAATCCAATTCTTTATCGTTAGCGCCACCAGCCCCGGCTAAAAGAGCTTCCTGGGACTTCCTGGTGGTCCAGTGACTAAGACAGCTCACACCCAACGTACAGGCCAGGGCTTGATCCCTGGTCAGGGAACCAGATCCCACATGTTGCAACTAAGAGTTCGCATGCCGCAACTGAAGATCCCGAGTGCTGCAGTGAAGATCCTGTGTGCCACCCCGAAGATCCAGCATGGCCACAAAAATAAATAAATAAATGTCTTTCCAAACATAAATAAGTAAATAAAAGAGCATTAGTTCTGACATCCTGTAGTCGCCTTTCTCCACATCTTTGCTGTAGCGCACACCACTGGGATGCTGACACCACTACGCTTGGGCTTTTTCCATAAAAGGGACTTTTTCCCACTTTGGTATGAATTTTCTTTCATGAAAAATACACTATGTAGGTGAAAGATGCTTGACTTTGGGATTTGCTATTCATTTACTCCTCTTCCATAGATTAAAAAAAAACCAACCAGGGAATACACATATGTGCATTTCATTTCGTGTGATATCTCCATCTTTCTCTGTAATAAAGAGCAGGTATGCAGATCAATCAGAATAAGGCTTAGATACCAGCTGATGTGATTGCAGAGCTGAGGGAGCTTCCAGAAAATTTACATGCCCAGCTATGGCTCCAAAGACAAAACACACACATAGTATTTCCAGCTCCAGATCCAAGTGTCTCCCTGGGTACCTACACTGAGGACCCCTGCCTGCCACCCATCATGCCTGAAGCTCTTGGACCTGGAGGTCCCAGAAGATACAAACATCAAGGGACACCATTCACAGGGTGAGAATCCGGAGCCTTCGGATCCAGCAGCCACATGCATTTTGGGCTTGCACATGTGTTTCTGTAAGTCTTTCCATGATGCTTTTAGCTTGATAAGATTGGGTATTTTCTGATCTGAGAACAAGGTCTAGTTCCTGCCAGTCATCTGTTTCACAGTGAGATAACTTTGTATCATAACTTGGTAGCAGCCAGTGACTACAGCCATGTAACTAAAGGAACTCTTGCTCCTGGGAAGAAAAGCTGTGACAAGCCTAGCTGCTGCTGCTGCTGCTAAGTCGCTTCAGTCGTATCCGACTCTGTGCGACCCCATAGAGGGCAGCCCACCAGGCTCCCCTGTCCCGGGGATTCTCCAGGCAAGAACACTGGAGTAGGTTGCCATTTCCTTCTCCAAGGCATGGAAGTGAAAAGTGAAAGTGAAGTTGCTCCGTCCTGCCCGACTCAGCGACCCCATGGATTGCAGCCCACCAGGCTCCTCTGTCCCGGGGATTTTCCAGGCAAGAGCACTAGAGTGGGGTGCCGTTGCCTTCTCTGGACAAGCCTAGACAGCATATTAAAAAGCAAAGATGCCACTTTGCTGATAAACGTCTGTGTAGTCACAGTTATGGTTTTTCCAGCAGTTGTGTACAGACAGGAGAGATGGTCCATAAAGAAAGCTGAGCACTGAAGAATTGATACTTTTGAATTGGTGCTGGAGAAGACTCTTGAGAGTCCCGTGGACTGCAAGGAGATCCAACCAGTTCATCCTAAAGGAAGTCAGTCCTGAATATTCATTGGAAGGACTGAGGCTGAAGCTGAAGCTCCAATACACTGGCCATCTGATACGAAGGAAGAGCTGACTCACTTGAAAAAACCCTGATGCTGGGAAAGACTGAAGGCAGGAGGAGAAGGGGATGACAGAGGATGAGATGGTTGGATGGCATCACCGACTCAATGGACATGAGTTAGAGAAAACTCTGGGAGACAGGGAAGGATAAGGAAGCCTGGCGCGCTGCCGTCCGGGGGTTGCAAAGAGCTGGGCGTAAGGTAGTGACTGAGCACCAGCAGCAGCCTAGCACCCCTGCTGCCTAGTGAGCTTGCCTGAGTTACGCTGTTTACTCAGCGCGTGGGCTTGAACCAGTTACTGAATTTCCCTGTGCTGTTTCCCTGCCTGTTAAATTGGCCTAAGAATCATCCACCCACGTTCTAGTGTTCTTTCATGTCAGTAGCTAATATAATGCAGTAAAGTGCTTGATCCAGCACTTGGCACATAAGCTCTATGTAAATATTATTACTATTTTTATCCCTTAAGATGATTTGTGCAAACAAGCAAGAGTTCTTTGGCCAAAAATGGCATTTTCAGGGAACAATATCCATTTTATACTCCTACTTGTATATGTGTGTGTGTGTGTGTGTGTGTAAGTGTGTGTGTGTGTGAGTGTGTGTGTGTGTGTGTGTGTGCTGCATGAATATATGATGAATCATCTATTGGTTCGAATTTTAGTGCTGAGGAAACTATGTCTATCATGCATTTGTGTATTCTGGGATATCTTTGATTATTTTAATTTAGAAATAGAAATATATTTTGGAGTGTAGATAGGTTCTTAGGTTCAGAAATAATAGTAACTGCCATTTATTAGGTACTTAGAATTGACCAGACCCTTTCTATTCATAATCTTGTCTCATATTTATAAAAATCCCTTGAGCCAAGCTTTACTAGGCCCAGTTTATAAAAGAGGTAGTTCATGGTCCCAGAAGTTAAGCAACCAGATCAAATAGCAATAATATAGTAGATGTTTAAGCCCAGTTTTTTTCTTCTTTGTTTATGTTTTTTTTCTGGCCGATGATTTTTCATTTATTTTCAGAAATGTACAACATTCACCATAATCTAATTTTAGAACATTGTTTACCATCCCAACTGTTTTTTCTTTAAAACCAATTGCTTTTTTCACTCTACTTAATCTTCTCTCAAATTAATGAGTCTTTAACTAGTGAGCTTTAAAGGTAGTGATGCCAAGATTTCTGTTAGGTCTTCTTATTTAGTTTGGTCATCTACCCATCCACCCATCCAACAAACATTTCTTGAAAGGACAATTTGCTAAGCAACTAGGATTTTTAGAAAAGCTTAAGACCTAGCATCTGCCTTGAGAAGTTCACACTTCAGAAAGCAAATGGATGTGCACATCAATAAATGTAAATTTGCTAGGCTTCCCTGGAGGCTCAGACAGTAAAATAATCCTCCTGCAATGCAGGAGACCTGGGTTCAATTCCAGGTTGGGAAAATCCCCTGGAAGAGGGCACAGTGACTCACTCCAGTAGTCTTGCCTGGAGAATCTCCATGGACAGAGGAGCCTGGTGAATACAGTCCATGGAGTCACAGAGTTAGGCACGACTGAGAGACTAGGCACACCCAGCATACTCGGAAAGTGGACAAACGCTGTGAGATCCCAGAGAGAGGTGCTAACTTCTAGGTGGAAGAGAGACCAGGAAGTCAGCACAGGCTTCCAGATGAGACGAGGTGTTGAAACTAGTCTAGAGCCAAGTAGGAAGGGATGCTACAGTCTTTCTAAAGGATGAAGTGCCGGTCCTCAGAGGCAGGGCAAGTTTTTCTCAGACAGCTAGAGACTTTGATAAGAGGACTCTTTCCCTCACCACAGCCCGTGGGGAACAGGAGTCGGAGCGGATGGAGGATGAAAGGAAGAGGAACTGCCTGGCATCTCAGCAGAGGCTACTGGGAACTGATTTCACTGGTTCAGCTGCCTAATTCCTCAGGCAATTACGTGTAAAAATTATCTGATGTTCTACCGTGTATTTCCTTTCTTTCTTCCATCCCGCTATCCCCTTTTCCGAGCAAACTGCAAGATTCTTGAGAGGAGCACAGTGTGAAATGACTGGAAATGAAATCAGAATGACTCCGCAGCCAAGTCACTGTTCCAGTGGTGAATTCGGAAATGACATCCGACAGAGATTCATCCTTTTAAATCAAACTCTCATCCCTGACATTGTTTCTCCTGTAACTTGAGAGTTTTGAAACAGGGTGTTTCACCATCCCCTGAAACCAAAGCCCTTTCCACTTGTGCGAATAAGTTACAGAGAGGGAAGAGAGTTTGTGTGACTTTTCAGATTCAACACAGGAAGGACTGAACATCAATGGCTATTCAGATGCAACAGCAAGATCCGGAAATCTCTCCTCAGTGAATAAAGTTATTTGGAGAAGCATTTATTTATTAAAAGTGTGCATGTTGCTAAGATACGAATCTGAAACAGGCAGAGTCCTTTGCTAAAGCTGCCAGCTCCTGGAGGGCAGCGTGCTGTGGGTGTGGGCTACCCTTGACTGCCAAGCGAGAGCCCTCTGTCCCTTCCAGGGCAGTGGCATCTGGACCTCATGCCCCTGTCCTGCCCTTTTCTAGGGCCAGAACTAACTCCCCTTGGAAAATTGGTGGACAAATCCCCAGATTCAGTGGATTGCCTCTTGTTTTCATTTCCATCATAAGAAAAACCCCTTGATCCCTTTGTAAATTTTAGACAGAATTTTGGTCAAACACATTGTGAGTATTTGTCTTCTTGCTTTAAGTTACCTGTGTTTGTTCTGCGCCTTCAGCTTTGGCAAATGGCTTGTGATGTGAAGTTGGTGAAGCAGGAACATCGGAGTGGGTGATGAGCGCCGTGGAGCCTTATACAGAAGGAAAAAGGACATTCTCATGGTTCACTGAAGTGTGCAAAGTATCGACAACAAAAGCTAAGACCAAGGGGTTAAAATTTCACAGAGAGAGTTTGGCTTCACACAGAAGCACGCTCTGGAACTGATAATGGCATCTGGCAATCAAGCCGGGGTGCCAGATGCTGAGAAAGCCAGCTTCGGAGATGTCACGCCTGGCTGAGAGCTCTGGCTCAGCCACGAGCCACGTGTGCTCAGAAAACTTGTATCACCCCTCTGTGTCTCATCCGTGTTATTTGTAAAATAAGGATAATCGTAGTGCAGAAAGCGCAGAATTACTGAGAAGATCAAGAGAAAGACGTGAATGGCTTAGCACACTGCCCTGTAAACAGCAACAATAAAAACAACTCCAGTCTAGTTAACATTTACTGAATGCCTCACGTGTGCAGTCACGGTGCCAGGAGCTGCATAGATGACCTCATCCTGTCTTCCTAATGTGCTGCATGCTGTGGCTTCAGTCGTGTCTGAGTCTTCGTGACCCCATGGCCGGCAGCCCACCAGGCTCCTCTGTGCACGGGATTCTCCAGGCAAGAATGCTGGAGTGGCTGCCATGCCCTCCTCCAATTTTCTCAGTAACCATACGCTGTCGGAAATCTTATGACTCCCCACCTCAGAAATTAAAAATACAAAGGTGTTAAGAGATAATCGTAGTGCAGAAAGCGCAGAATTACTAAGAAGATCAAGAGAAAGACGTGAATGGCTTAGCACACTGCCCTGTAAATAGCAACAATAAAAACAACTCCAGTCTAGTTAACATTTACTGAATGCCTCACGTGTGCAGTCACGGTGCCAGGAGCTGCATAGATGACCTCATCCTGTCTTCCTAATGTGCTGCATGCTGTGGCTTCAGTCGTGTTTGAGTCTTCGTGACCCCATGGCCGGCAGCCCACCAGGCTCCTCTGTGCACGGGATTCTCCAGGCAAGAATGCTGGAGTGGCTGCCATGGCCTCCTCCAATTTTCTCAGTAACCATACGCTGTCGGAAATCTTATGACTCCCCACCTCAGAAATTAAAAATACAAAGGTGTTAAGCGAGGTACAGAGGCCCAAGCTCTCACAAGCCTAGGATAAAGATTCTAACGCATGTAGTGACTTCAGAGTCCGAGGTTAAAACCGCTGATCCTGTTCTGGGTTTTAGAATATGCTTGGCACATTGTAAGCCTTACATAAATATTAGCTATTCCTTCTCTTATTATTAACTATCAGTAGATGCCTTGGAAAGCATGGACCTGGAACTATTCAGAATTTGGTTCATCATTCTCGAAGAATTCTGGATGAAGGGTGACTGCAGTTTGTAGAAAATTATTAGCTGGCCTTACATGACCCTTTCAGCTCTGCACTGGCTTTGGAACAAGCTGATGAGGATTAAAATTCTCATTGCACTTCCCCAGTGGCAAAACAGTAAAGAATTCACCTGGAATGCAGGAGCCAAAGGAGATGCGGGTTGGAGCCCTGGGTCAGGAAGATCCCCTGGAGGGGGGCACGGCAACCCACTCCAGTGTTCTTGCCTGCAGACTCCCATGGACAGAGGAGTCTGTCCTGCTGCTGCTGCTGCTGCTGCTGCGTCGTTTCAGTCGTGTCCGACTCTGTGCGTCCCCATAGACGGCAGCCCACCAGGCTTCCTCGTCCCTGGGATCCTCCAGGCAAGAATACTGGAGTGGGCTGCCATTTCCTTCTCCAGTGCGTGGAAATGAAGTCCTCAGTTGTGTCTGACTCTTAGTGACCTCATGGACTGCAGCCCACCAGGCTCCTCCGTCCATGGGATTTTCCAGGCAAGAGTGCTGGAGTCCATAGGGTCGCAAAGAGACAGGACTGAACGACTGAGTACCCATGCTCTGCCACTTTCTGGTTCTGTGACTCTGGACGGGCTGTTTAACATCTGTGAAAATTCCAGTTGCCTGAAAAGTCCCAAGGGTAACATCCACACTGTAAGGGGTGAGTGGAAGTCATGTGTGCAGGATTTCACACGCTGACTGGTACATGGGACTTGGAGGGTGATAGCAATGATTTCTAATGTCATCCTATTATTTATACTGATTGGCTTCTTGCTTCTTCTATCGGTTTCACTGTCTAGTCTCATCTTTTCATGTTGTTGGACTGCTTAGTGTCTTAGAACAGAAACATTTTGCAGATGGTTCGTTGCTCTGTCAAACAGAAACACAGAATTGGGCGCCCGAGGTTACAGGAAGATGGAAAGGACCAGAAGGAGCCACTGAAAGTGGAGGGAGTGGTGCTGAAAACTAGAAGGGAGGAGGCCAGGAGGTCTGTGTGGCTGGCTCCTCGCGGCCGCCTAAATCTGGGGCCACCGCCAAGGACGGCTAACGCTGAACAGGAGTGGCCGCGTGGGCATCCGCAGGTCACTGCCGAGCTGGCGCGTCCCTAGCAGCGCCGATAAGAGGGCTGACCGCGCGGATCGAGCGGCTCGCTGGCCACGGTGTCCCCTCCAGAGGCGCAGGCAGCAAGCCACCAGGCCGCTCCTGGCCTCCCCGGGAGAACCGTGCTGAGCTCTGCCCTCAACCAGAGGACAAAGAGGGCGCTCCAGCAGGGCTGAGCGGCCCTGATGGGACGGAACCCAGGGGGATCCCCCAAAGGCAGCACAGGCAGCTAAACGTACTGGGTTCAGATTGCACGTCTGCCTCCTCGAGGATGGCCTCAAGCTCATATTTCTTTATAAAATTATTTACCGGGATCCCAAAGAATTTAAAGTCCTTTTTATGAGAAGAAAGCAGAAATTATTTGCAGGTTTATTTTACTGTGAAGGGTTTCTATTCCGCTGCAGGCTTCAGGCTGTGAAAAGGGCGGGGCAGTGGGAGGATGGGGCATCACAAAGTGAAGGGAAGCAGAAGATTCAGACTCCACGCGCTTCCCACACTATAGTTACGCTGTCACTAATGCGCGATTAGCTTCTCACGCCCGGATTTATTATGCTGTCATTTAGCACTTTTCTTTGCTGATGTATCAAGCCACCATTACAGACTTGTTGGCATCTCATCTATTTAAGGGAAACAAGTGATTACCCGTTGCCAAGGAGACTAATAAGGAGTGTGCAAGCAAAGACTGCAGAGCTCTTGCTGGACGATAACAAGTGGCTGGTATTTTATTTTCTATTAAATCGTAAACTACCTCATTGTTTGAAGAAAATTATCTTCTTTCTCCCATTTAAAAAAAAAAAAAACTAGAGCACTTATTTAAAAGGTAAGTCTAGAGACTTTTGAAAAATGAAATAGATGAACATGATCGAACAAAAATATTTTGGACATCTGATAAGTTACTGATAAGTTTCCCTAGAAAGAAAATTAATTTGGGGGATTTTGAAAAGTTTTCCTCTCTATCAGAGAAACCTGCAACAAAAATATGGCCCAACTGCTTCTTTTAAAAAATTAAATAAGACACGAGGCAATGGATATGAACTGTAGATTTTCGCAGACTCTGTGACACATGTTTCAAGGAAGTCACATGGGCTTTAAATAAAATCAGGGAGATCTGGGTATCCTTTCTCAGCCTCAGTGGGTTGGCTGCCAAACTTGCCCAAATGCTCGTCTTCTTGCGTTCCTTCCTTTGCTTATAAAACAGAGAAAATGACATTTCCCACAAGCATGTTGCAAAAGTTACATGAGATAGCATCTGTTAACCATCTACAATATTTAATATTCATGTACCTCTCAATACTGTGTCATCATCATTGAGTTCAAGCTTTCATTCAATATATGCACTTACTTACAGTTAACAAATATGGGCAAGACACCTCACGGTCTCTAAACTCAGAATTGTTACAGCAGCCCAATAAGTGATTCAGATAAATACAATATAATTTTAATACTAAGTTTTCAGTATGATTACAGAGACCACATGTTGCGGTAAGGCCAGCTACTATAACAGATCAATATCTAAGTCTTAGCAGTTTAACACTTCAATGATTTCAACATGTGTTTCTAATGGTTAGGTGGATGGACTTCCCCTGTTTATGTAGGACCCAGGATCCTTTCAGCCTCTTCTGAAAAATTGGCTTCGTCTTCAGTGTAGCAGGCAGAGAGGACCAAGGATTATCCTAGAGAGGTTCTCTAAAGCCAGACCTGGAAGGATTGCGCGTCACTTCCGCTTGAATCACATCGTAACTGACTGGCTAGAAATCCGTTCCAAAGCCACCCTCGCCTGTAAGGGAGACTGGGAAGGGTCCACTAGCTTGAGCCCAGGAGGAAGGAAGTGGTTTATAGTCTCTGCAACCCAGAATCAAGCACACATACCAAGGCAAAGCGAAAGGGCTACAGACTTCAGTCTAAGGTGAGCGGTGAAAGGGGTGAGGAAAGACTTCCTGGAGAAGGGATCACTGGGCTTTGCTGGGAAAAACAAACAAACAAACAAACAAACCCCAAAACAATGCGCTATCTAGGCAACACTAGACACGAGAGGGTGCTTGAGGAGGTGGAAACAGCAGAAGTAGAGATTTAGAGAGTGAGGGCCTTCCCTGGAGGCGCCGCAGCGAAGAATCCGCCTGCCAGGGCCACGGACATGCGTCTGACCCCTGACCCAGGGATGCCGCGTGCATGGAGCAGTCTGACCCCTGACCCAGAGACGCCGCGTGCATGGAGCAGTCTGACCCCTGACCCAGGGATGCCGCGTGCATGGAGCAGTCTGACCCCTGACCCAGAGACGCCGCGTGCACGGAGCAGTCTGATCCCTGACCCAGGGATGCCGCATGCGCGGAGCAGCGCAGCCCGCGCGCCGCAGAAGCGGAGCCCGAGCCGCGCCGAGGCCTGCGCGCCCGGCTTCCCCCGCGCCCTGGGCTCCCCAGCCCGAGAAGCCACCGCCGCAGCAAGTAGCCTGCTTGCAGCAGCTAGAGCAAAGCTCGCGCAGCAACGGAGACCTGACACACCAAAAACCATTATGACTTTAAAAAGGTTCAGGAGAATTCAGGCTGTATGAAGTGATGGAACACACAGTGTGATACATAGAGGGCGCCGTGGTGGCTCAGTGTTCCTGGAGCGAAGCAACGCGCGATGGAGTGTGACATTAGGTAACAAGGAAAGGGGGGAAGAAAAACAATGAATGATTTTAAATTTAATATTTATTGTTGTTGTTCAGTCGCTCGGTCATGCCCGGCCTTTCAGACCCCACGGACTGCAGCGCGGGCCTTCCCGGTCCTTGCCTGCCTCCTGGCGTTTGCTCAAACTCCCGGTGGTTCTTTACACCGCCAGACACCGCCCCGCGGAGCATCGTTCCGCTTTGGCCCAGCCGCTTCATTCTCTCAGTAGTTGCCGCGTGCTCTTCCCTCGTGGCTTACTGGACACTTTCCGACTTGGGCGAAGGAGTTAATCTTCTGGTGTCATAATTTTTGCCTTTTCTACTGTGAAGAAGGCTGAGCACCGAAGAATGGATGCTTTTGAACTGTGGTGTTAGAGAACACTCTTGAGAGTCCCTTGGACTGCAAGGAGATCCAACCAGTCCGTTCTGAAGAAAATCAACCCTGGGATTTCTTTCGAAGAAATGATGCTAAAGCTGAAACTCCAGTACTTTGGCCACCTCATGCGAAGAGCTGACTCATTGGAAAGGACTCTGATGCTGGGAGGGATTGGGGGCAGGAGGAGAAGGGAATGACCGAGGGTGAGATGGCTGGATGGCATCACCAACTCAATGGACTTGAGTCTGAGTGAACTCCGAGAGATGGTGATGAACAGGGAGGCCTGGCGTGCTGCGATTCATGGGGTTGCAGAGTCGGACATGACTGAGCGACTGAACTGAACTGAACTGAACTGATTGTTCATAGGGTTCTCGCGGTAAGAATACTGGAATGGGTTACCATTCCCTCCTCCAGTGGACCATGTTTTGTCAGAACTCTTCACTGTGACCCAGCCGTCTTGGGGGACCCTGCACGGCCTGGTTCATAGCTTTACTGATTGCACAAGCCCCTTTGCCGCAACAAGGCACTGATCTCCGAAGGGGAATATTTACTGACTACTTATTAAACACCAGGCCCAGTTCTAACATTTTATGTGTATTAACTAATTTGATCCTCAGCAATCCTGAGACAGGCAGATCCCTTAGAGGAGGGCATGGCAACCCACTCCAGTTTTCTTGTCTGGAGCATTCCATGGACAGAGGAGCCTGGTGGGTTGCAGTCTATGGGGTCCCGAATTGTTGGACACAACTGAAGTGACTATGAGGTAGGCGTGGATTATCCTATGACAAGAGTGAGGAAATTATCCATATGACAAGGGTGAGGAAACGATATGGTTTGTGCATGAACACAGAGTGATTAAATGATAGAGCTGGGATTCAGACCTAGGCTATGAACTCCCAGTCATAACAGTGAACATTTGAACAAGTCTAGTATAAGATCCTAACAGAAGGTCACATTGGCTATGGGGGACTAATTGCATCAGAGTGAGCAGGGGAGAGGAGCTACACAGTGAAGTCTGCAGCTCACTCTGGGGGTTTCTGGGTGTGAACTGGTCTTTCCACGTGAAGCTGGTGGTAATGGACCCTCTGGCCAGTGCAGGAGGCATCACAAACATGGGTTGGATCCCTGGGTCGGGAAGATCCCCTGGGGGAGGGCAGGGCAACCCACTCCAGTATTCTTGCCTGGAGAATCCCATGGACAGAGGAACCTGGTGGGCTGCAGTCCACAGGATCGTATTGAGTTGGACACAACTTCAGGGACTTAACACGTATGCATGCACGGAGGTGAATTATTAGAATGTTTATCCACATGAGTGTACGCTGAACTCCCCCAAGTTTATTAATCCACAAAAGCTGGGCTGAACCAGCAGAGTTTCTGGTTTGGTTGCACTGAAGTGAGGTCTAAGGTGTGTATTTCTAAGACATTCCCAGGAGATACTGTACTCACATTTTGAGAATTACTGATGAGAAAGGGTAAGATTGAAATAAGCGTATCTGGGTTGGCAGTAGTTAACACTTGGAGTTAATAAAGAGTAGGTATGTAATATCCTATTCCCTGCTCCTTTGTTAGAATATTATCATTCTTTGTTCTATTTTCTGAATTATAAAATGTCTATGAGATTTTTTTTGATTGATACTGTGAGCTTAGTTGCTCAGTTGTGTCTGACTCTTTGTGACCCCACAGACTTCAGCCCACCAGGCTCCTCTGTCTGTGGGATTTCCCAGGCAGAACTACTGGAGTGGGTTGCCATTTCCTCCTGCAGGGGATCCTCCTGACCCAGGGACCCAAACTGCATCTCCTGTGTCTCCTGCCTTGCCAGAGGGTTCTTTACCTGCTGAGCCTTCAGGGAAGCCCCTTTTTGATTGGTAGTTACCACCAACAGGAACAACAGACTTAAGTAATTACACCGAAGTAAATACACTGTGTAAGCTTGCTAGGGTTGCCATGACAAAATGTCAGAGTGTGTAGCTTAAACAACAGAAGCTTTTACTCCCTGTTCTGGAGGCCAAAACTCCAAGACCAGAGTGTTGACAGATTTGCTTTCCTCTGATGCCTTTCTCCCTGCTTGTGGATGCCAGCGTCTTGCTGTGTCCTCGTGTGGCCTGAATCTGTGTGTCTGCAGCCCTGGCGTTTCTTTGCCTTTTTGTAAGAACACTGGTCATACTCGGTTAGGTCCCATTGGATTAGGGCCCCACTTTAGGGGCCTCATTTTAATTTAAATACCTCTTTGAAGGTTTTATTTGCAAACAGGGAGGGAGCGTCACTCAGTTGTGTTCGACTCTGTGTGACCCCATGTGGACTGTAGCCCACTAGGCTCCTCCGTCCATGGGATTTTCCAGGCCAAGAGTACTGGAGTGGGTTGCCATTTCCTTCTCCAGGGGATCTTCCTGACCCAGGGATTGAACCCAGGTCTCCTGCATCGCAAGCAGATGCTTTACCCTCTAAGCCACCAGGGAATTAGAATTCATCCATATATCTGATTTTGACTCAGTTATCACTTTTTAGGCTCTACCTCCAAATACAGTTATATTCTGAAGTACAAGGTTTTGAGACCTCAATATATGAATTTTGGAGAGATATAATTCTGTTCACAAATCTACTAATTTATATCTACTATGAAGTGTTAAGTTTTTGATGTATGACTGCAGTGATACTGGGGGACTCGATTTCCCCAGATTGCCCAGTTACTGACACTTGCATCTTATTATTTAGCCAAATAGCTAAAGCAAAATTGTTCATCTTTCCGATCTAGACAAAGATCCAGTGTTACTCTGCCATGCAGCCTGTATACTCAGGACAAAATATTCTGTTGAATACAGGTATCTCATACATTACTAGAGGGCATATTAAATGGTACAGCCCCAAGGAAGGAGAATTTGGTAATCTCTAGCAAACTTATATTGCATTTTTTTTCACCCAGGAATATCAGTTATAAGAATATATACCATAAATACACTATCAAAAGTATGAAAAAAATGTCAAGATCGTTCATTGCACTATTATTATTTTACTAAAATCAAAATACTGAAAATAATGCCCAAAGATTAATGTGTGTCAGTTAAACTATGATATATTCACACAGTGGAGAATTATGCAGATGAGAAAATGAATGAGGAATATATCCATATACTACCATATCTAGGGTATATAATTATATGAAAAAGCAAGGCAGAGTAAATTCTATATGGAATGCTACTATTTATTTAAGAAGTAATATAAAGTATGCAAGCAATTTAAATGTCTGTAGAGGAAGGGGAGATAGGGTAGAAGAAACGGAAACAGTACTGCTTATAGAAGTATACTGTCTGTAGTTTTAAAAATGCATTATTGAGGTAGAATGATATCCAATAAATTGCATATATCTAAAGTAACATTTACTAAGTTTTGATGTGTATACATCCATTAAATTAACATCATAATTGTAGAATAATCATCCATCATTCCCAAAAAATCATTTGTGATCTCTTCCCTCTCCAGATACCTTTCACATCTCCCCAGGGCCACCTCTAATATTCCTTCTGTCACTAGAGAATTTTAAGATTTTTTCTAGAACTTTATTTAAATGGATTCACACAGGATGCACTCTTTTCGTATATCATTTCTTACTCAGAAGAGTTATTCTGAGATGCATCTGCGTTGCTGATGGATCAATAAGTCACTCCTTTTCATTTTCAGGTGGTATTCCATTGCACTGGCACTGGCATGCCAGCTTTTTATTGACGCTATTGGTAGTTATTTGGGTTGCTCTAAGGTTTTGGCAACTACAAATGAAATTATTATGAGTGGCTGGGTGCAATGTACTGATATACGGTTTCATATCCCTTGGTTGAATATCTCCAAGTGAAATGGCTGGGTCTTATGGACCGTATGTGTTTTACTTTTTAAAGAAATTGCCAGGCTGTTTTTGCAAAGTAATTGTAACAACCAGCAGTTTATGAGAGCTTCCAGATTCTCTACGTTCTCCCCACATGGGATGCTGACAGGCAATTGGTCAGCTTGTTTGGTTTTAGCCGTTCTGGTAGGTGTGTAGGAAGGGCTTCCAAGGTGGTGCAGTGGTTAAGAATCTGCCTGCCAAGGTACAAGATGCGGGAGACGTGGACAAAGTCCCTGGGCTGGGAAGAGCCCCTGGAGGAGGAAATGACAACCCACCCCAGTATGCTGTTGACTGAAAGAGACGCACAATGTGAGCATTGTGAGTTACGTTTTATTTGGGGCAAAATGAGGACTCAGCCTGGGAGATGGCAGCTCGGAGATCTCTGAGGAACTGCTCCGAAGATGCAGCAGGGAAAGTCAATATATAAGATCCTGGTGAAGTGGGAGTTCAATGCAGGCAGGAGCTTACTTTCAAAAGAAGGTTTCCTGCTGGTCACGAGGAGCTGATGTCACCATGAAGGGATCTAGAGCTTTGCTAGACGTGAAGAGATGCAGAGCTGGGATCATGAAGTCAGTTCCTGAAAGTGTCAAAGAACTAAAGACCTGTTGCACCAGTTTCTCTGGAGCACAAGGTGCCCCACTCTCCACCCTGACTTCCCCTCAGGGCGTGTCGAAGGTCAGCAGCTGCAGCAGCTCAGGGTTCAGTCTCAGCAGAGGCTGAGGGCAAATGCCCTTGTGGTTCTGTCACTGGTAAATGCTCTTGGCAAGTGCCAGTCTGCAGTCGCCAGTGCTTGCTTGGGCAGTCCCAATCCGAGAGGAGCCTGCTGGGCAGCAAAGAGTCAGAAATGACTCATGGGGTCGCAAAAAGTCAGGAACAACTGAGCTACTGAGCAGGAAATAGATGTGTAGTATCTTACTGTGGTTTATTAGATGAAGGCCCGTCTAGTCAAAGCTATGGTTTCCCCAGCAGTCATGTGTGGATGTGAGAGTTGGACCATAAAGAAAGCTGAGTACCAAAGAATTGATGCTTTTGAACTGTGGTGTTGGAGAAGACTCTTGAGAGTCCCTTGGACTGCAAGGAGATCCAACCAGTCATCCGAAAGGAGATCAGTCCTGAATATTCATCAGAAGGACTGATGCTGAAGCTGAAACTCTTTTGGCCACTTGATGTGAAGAACTAACTCATTTGAAAAGACCCTGATGCTAGGAAAGATAGAAGGCAGGAGGAGAAGGGGACGACAGAGGATGAGATGGCTGGATGGCATCACCGACTCAATGGATATGAGTTTGAGAAAACTCCGGGAGTTGGTGATGGACAGGGAGGCCTAGTGTGCTGCAGTCCATGGGATCTCAAAGAGTTGGACACAACTGAGTGACTGAACTGAACTGAAGTATCTTATTGTGGTTTTAATTAGCTTGTTCTAAAGACTGATGTTAAAAAAAAAAAAGGTCACCTGTATATCTTCTTGGTGAAATGTGTCTTCGGTGCTCTTTGCAATATTTTAATTTACAAGAAAAATGTAGCTGTGGTCCTTCTGAAGACCAAACTACATTTCTCATGTTGTATTTGGTCTTCCTTCACAGTTCCAGGCTCACGGCTCCCCAAACTCTTAGAATTTCCTAAGTGTTCAAAGAGACAAAGTGTGCCTTTTGCTATGTTAATAAGGAGCCTTTTGGAAAGTCCTCTACCATCTGATTAGGGAGCCCCACCCCTGACCTCCAGGGAGGGAAGAGGGGCTTGAGGGCAAATCACACGGATGGCCAGTGCTTTAGCCAGCCATGCCTGTGTGATGAAGCCTCAGTAAATACCTGAATGGACAGGGGTCAGAGAGTTTCCGGTTAGGTGGGCACCTGGAGGTTGGGGACCATAGTGCTCTCCAGTGCATGGAAGCCCCAGGTACTCTCCCCGCAGCATCTGGCTGTTCCCAACTTACATCCTTTATAATAAACAGGTCATCAAGTAGGTATAATGTTTCTCTGGTTCCGTGAGCTGCTCTAGCCAATTAATCAAACCTAAGAAGGGGATCATGGGAGCCAGTGGATCAAAAGGACAGATACCAGCTTGGACTTGTGACTGGCATCTGAAATCCAAGGTGGTCTCTGGAATTTCCAGTCTATGGCCAGTGGGGTCAGAAGCATTTGGACTTGTAATTGGCCTCTGAAATAGGGGTGAGTGGGCAGTCTTGTGGGATTTAGCCCTCTATTGATGGAATCTAATGCTGTCTCCAGGTATATAGTGTTAGAATTGAGTTGAATTTTCAGACAGCCTAGCAGTATCGAAGGATTGCTTGTTGGAAGATGTGGGAAATCCCTCACTTGCATGTTGAAATTGGGTCCAGGAACCCTGAGTCTCACCTCTTGCCCCTTTTAATTAAGCTGTTTATTTTCTTATTATTGAAGTCTAAAGGAATATTTACATATTCTGGGGTCAAATCCTTATCAGATATTTGCTTTGAAAAGATTGCTTTTTCCCCAACATATGGCTTTTCTTCTCATGTTCTTAACAATGTCATTCAAAAGGCAGAGGCTCTTGCATTTAGTAACTTCCAAGTTATGTTTTTTTCTTACGGTTCATGTTCTTGGTGTCAAATTAAGTAACCCTTGACTATGCATGGTTACAAAAGCTTTCTCTTGTATTTCTTCCAGAAGTGTTATAACTTTACGTTTTACATTTGGATCTTTGAACTAATTGTAAAAACGTTTGTATATGGTGCAAGACCGGAATCCAAAGGGGGTTTTCTGTTTGTTTGCTGCGTATTTCAGCTGAATGTTTCAGGAGTATTTGTTGAAAATGCTGTAGCTTCCCCTATATAATTTTCCTTGCACATTTACTGAAGATTCATTGACTACATAAGTGTGGGTCTATTTCTGGGCTATATATCTATGTTTCATCACCCTATTTGTCTGTCTTGGTGTAAATACCATATTATTTTTAATACTGTAGTTTTACATTCCCTTAAAAGAGGGTAGTTTTAGTCTTCCAACTTTGATTGTTTTAGAAGACTTTTTGGCGTTACCATATGGATTTTAAACTCAGCCTGCTAATTTCTACGAAACAGTCTACTGGAGCTGATTGAAATTACGCTGAATCTATAAATAATCGCAGGAGAGTTGGTAGAAAGCCAATCTTGCACTGATTTGTTTTGGTTTTCTTTAATTTCCCTCAACTGTGTCTGGAAGTTTTCAGCTACAGTTTTTCACATTTTTGTCAAAATTTTCCCCATGCATATATTTCATATTTTATGCTTTTCTGAGTAGAATCTTTAATATTTAAATATCTGATTATTTGCTGTCAGTATAAATAGAATTGATTTTTGTGTACTCGTATCTTAAGATCTTGATAATGTCACTTCTTAACTGTAATACTAGACAGGGAGGCCTAGTGTGCTGCAGTCCATGGGATCTCAAAGAGTTGGACACAACTGAGTGACTGAACTGAACTGAAGTATCTTATTGTGGTTTTAATTAGCTTGTTCTAAAGACTGATGTTAAAAAAAAAAAAGGTCACCTGTATATCTTCTTGGTGAAATGTGTCTTCGGTGCTCTTTGCAATATTTTAATTTACAAGAAAAATGTAGCTGTGGTCCTTCTGAAGACCAAACTACATTTCTCATGTTGTATTTGGTCTTCCTTCACAGTTCCAGGCTCACAGCTCCCCAAACTCTTAGAATTTCCTAAGTGTTCAAAGAGACAAAGTGTGCCTTTTGCTATGTTAATAAGGAGCCTTTTGGAAAGTCCTCTACCATCTGATTAGGGAGCCCCACCCCTGACCTCCAGGGAGGGAAGAGGGGCTTGAGGGCAAATCACACGGATGGCCAGTGCTTTAGCCAGCCATGCCTGTGTGATGAAGCCTCAGTAAATACCTGAATGGACAGGGGTCAGAGAGTTTCCGGTTAGGTGGGCACCTGGAGGTTGGGGACCATAGTGCTCTCCAGTGCATGGAAGCCCCAGGTACTCTCCCCGCAGCATCTGGCTGTTCCCAACTTACATCCTTTATAATAAACAGGTCATCAAGTAGGTATAATGTTTCTCTGGTTCCGTGAGCTGCTCTAGCCAATTAATCAAACTAAGAAGGGGATCATGGGAGCCAGTGGATCAAAAGGACAGATACCAGCTTGGACTTGTGACTGGCATCTGAAATCCAAGGTGGTCTCTGGAATTTCCAGTCTATGGCCAGTGGGGTCAGAAGCATTTGGACTTGTAATTGGCCTCTGAAATAGGGGTGAGTGGGCAGTCTTGTGGGATTTAGCCCTCTATTGATGGAATCTAATGCTGTCTCCAGGTATATAGTGTTAGAATTGAGTTGAATTTTCAGACAGCCTAGCAGTATCGAAGGATTGCTTGTTGGAAGATGTGGGAAATCCCTCACTTGCATGTTGAAATTGGGTCCAGGAACCCTGAGTCTCACCTCTTGCCCCTTTTAATTAAGCTGTTTATTTTCTTATTATTGAAGTCTAAAGGAATATTTACATATTCTGGGGTCAAATCCTTATCAGATATTTGCTTTGAAAAGATTGCTTTTTCCCCAACATATGGCTTTTCTTCTCGTGTTCTTAACAATGTCATTCAAAAGGCAGAGGCTCTTGCATTTAGTAACTTCCAAGTTATGTTTTTTTCTTACGGTTCATGTTCTTGGTGTCAAATTAAGTAACCCTTGACTATGCATGGTTACAAAAGCTTTCTCTTATATTTCTTCCAGAAGTGTTATAACTTTACGTTTTACATTTGGATCTTTGAACTAATTGTAAAAACGTTTGTATATGGTGCAAGACCGGAATCCAAAGGGGGTTTTCTGTTTGTTTGCTGCGTATTTCAGCTGAATGTTTCAGGAGTATTTGTTGAAAATGCTGTAGCTTCCCCTATATAATTTTCCTTGCACATTTACTGAAGATTCATTGACTACATAAGTGTGGGTCTATTTCTGGGCTATATATCTATGTTTCATCACCCTATTTGTCTGTCTTGGTGTAAATACCATATTATTTTTAATACTGTAGTTTTACATTCCCTTAAAAGAGGGTAGTTTTAGTCTTCCAACTTTGATTGTTTTAGAAGACTTTTTGGCGTTACCATATGGATTTTAAACTCGCCTGCTAATTTCTACGAAACAGTCTACTGGAGCTGATTGAAATTACGCTGAATCTATAAATAATCGCAGGAGAGTTGGTAGAAAGCCAATCTTGCACTGATTTGTTTTGGTTTTCTTTAATTTCCCTCAACTGTGTCTGGAAGTTTTCAGCTACAGTTTTTCACATTTTTGTCAAAATTTTCCCCATGCATATATTTCATATTTTATGCTTTTCTGAGTAGAATCTTTAATATTTAAATATCTGATTATTTGCTGTCAGTATAAATAGAATTGATTTTTGTGTACTCGTATCTTAAGATCTTGATAATGTCACTTCTTAACTGTAATACTTTATTTTAGGTGCTATCAGATTTTCTACAAAGATTATCATGCCATCCGAGAATATGGATCATTCTGCCCCCTCCCTACCTGTCTGAACTTGTTTTTGTTTTTGTTTGCATCATTGCACTAGCAATCGCTCTAACACAGTGGTTGACAAAAGGATGGCTTCAGTTTGTGGCTGTTACAAATAAAATTTCCTTACTTCTTATTTTAGAGGGAAATTATTTAGCATTTCATGATTCAGTATAATATTAACTGTAAGTTTTTGTAGATGCCTTTTATTATGTTGAGAAAGTTCTCTTTTTCAGGTTGTGCAGAATTTTTCTCATGAATAGATATTAAATTTTGTCAAAAGCTTTTTTCTGAATCTATTGAAATGGTAATATAGTTTTTCTTTTTTAGTCTGTCAATATGGTGAATTATGTTTAATGATTTTTAATGTAAATCAACTTTGCATTCCTGAGATAAACCTAACTTGGGAATGATGTGTCATCTCTTTTATATATTGGGGGACTTCCTAAGATTTTGTGAAGAATCTTTGTGTCCAGTTTAGTCTGTCATTCAGGTCTGTAGTTTACTTTTCTGGTGATATCTTTGCTGTCTGGTTTCTGTTTGTTTGTTTGGATTGTTTTATCAGACTCATTCCTTCCTGGTAGAATGAAGTGGGAAATATACTTTCCTCTTGAATTATTTGGAAACTTGTGTAAAACAAGTATTGTTTATTGCTTAAGCATTTACTGAAATCCTCACGGAAAGCCATCTGATCTTGAAGTTTTCTTTTTGGGAAGAATTTTCACTGCAAGTCCCATTTCATTAATAGATGTGGGACTATCCATGTTACCTAATTCTTTTTCAGTGAGCTTTAGCAGTTCATGTCTTTAAGGAATTTGTTCATTTTATCTAGTTATAAAATATATTGGCATGAAATCGTTTCTATTACTCCTTTATTTTTTTTAACATCCACACAATCTGTTTTGATGTCACGTCACATTTTATGTTCACAGTTGATTTCTTTTATCGTCATCAGTCTGGCCAACATTTACCGGGTTGTATTGAACTCACGTGATTAGATTGATTTTTCCCTTTTATTTCCTTAATTTATATTCATTTCTATTCTGACCTCTTTTGTTTCCCTCTTGTTTTCTCTTTAAGTTGGAAGCTGAGTTCTTTGAACCTTGTATCTTGCTTTCTTTCTTTCCTAACGGGAGCACTATTCCTCCTCTTTCAGTCTCTACTAACTGTATGCCATACATTGTGATGGTGGAGAAGGGCCCACAGGGGATGAGATGGTTGTGAGGCATCACCAGCTCAGTGGACACGAGTTTGAGCAAAGCCCGGGAGACAGTGAAGGTCAGGGAAGCCTGGCGTGCGGCAGGCTCGAGAAGAATGTGTGTGCTGCTGGTTTTAGCTGGAGTGTTCAATAAATGCCAATTCAGGGCAAGCTGATTGATAGTCTTGTTCAACTGCTCTGTGTCTTTACTGAGTTTCTGTTTCCTTATATTAATTATTGAAAGAGACTTGCTAAAATCTCTGATGATAATGATGGATGTGCTTATTGATTTTCTCAGTTCTATTAGTTTTTGCTTTATCTATTTTCAAGATCTATCGTAAATTGAAGAAACATTTAGGATTGTTACATCCACCTGAAGAACTGACCCCGTGGTCTTGAAATTACTCTTTATCCACATAATGTTCTTTTCTCTAAGATCTGCTTTGCTTGTTTTGATATGGCCACTCACTTTAATATTATTCTTGTGCAATTACCATCTTTTACTTTTAGTTTATTTGTGTTTTTATTTTTAAAGTGAGTCTTTAATAGGCAACGTACTTATGTGCATGCTAAGTCGCTTCACTTGTGTCCAATTCTTTGAGACTCTATGGACTGTAGGCCGCCAGGTTCCTCTGTCCATAGGATTCTCCAGGCAAGAACACTGGAATAGGCTGCCACGCCTTCCATCAGGAGAGCATCCAACCCAGGGATCGAACCTGTGTCTCCAGCGCCTCCTGCACTGGTGGGCAGATTCTTCACCACTGGTGCCACCTGGGAAGTCAGGCAGCATATACTTGAGCGTTATTTTATCATTTATTTATTTGCAAGAGCCTGGCTGTTTATTTAAAGAAGACTGAAGAATTAGTCACAAAATGGACTTGAAGTTAAACTTCTAAACAGCAAATGCATTCCTCTTGGTTTTACTTTTTTCCGTTCCCTGTGTGCTCAATCGCTAAGTCATGTCCCACTGACTCTTTGTGACCCTGTGGACTGGGGGCCACCAGGCTCCACTGTCCATGGAATTTTCCAGGGAATAATACTGGAGTGGGTTGGCATTTTCTCCATCAGGGGATCTTCCTGACCCAGGGATGGAACCCATCTCCTACACTGGCAGGCGGAACTTTACCACTGAGCCACCTGGGAAGCCCCTCGAAAAAGCCCTTGGCCCGCTTCTCCTTCCAGGACATGGCAGCCTTGTGTCACCCCAGGCCCTCCAGTGCGGGAGCCTGCAGGGGATGGGACGGTTATCAGGCAGCGTTTCGGGAGTGTTAGTGGCACACACTCCATTTCTCTCTCAACCTTTGAGTCAGTGCTCAGCTGCAGGGCATATCAAGCACTTTTAACAGCAGAGTTTGCTAGGAGTCACGTATGGATGTGAGAGCTGGACTATAAAGAAAGCTGAGCAGCAAAGAATCGATGCTTTGGAACTGTGGTGTTGGAGAGGACTCTTGAGAGTCCCTTGGACTGCAAGGAGATCCAACAAGTCCATCCTAAAGGAAATCAGTCCTGAATATTCATTGGAAGAACTGATTCTGAAGCTGAAACTCCAATCCTTTGGCCACCTGATGGGAAGAGCTGACTCATTTGAAAAGACCCTGAAGCTGGGAAAGATTGAATGCAGGAGGAGAAGGGGAGGACAGAGGACAAGGTGGCTGGATGGCATCACCAACCCGATGGACATGAGTCTGGGTGAACTCGGGAGCTGGTAATGGACAGGGCAGCCTGGCGTGCAGGGAATGGGACGGTTATCAGGCAGCATTTTGGGAGTGTTAGTGGCACACACTGACATACATTTTTTGTGTGTGTGTCCACAGGGTCGCAAAGAGCCAGACATGACTGAGCGATTTCACTTTGCTAGGATGGGAACTCCAGATCTTCACAGAGCTGTGCTGCACAGGTGTAACTGTCTGTAGGCACACACCTGAAACCGCGGCTCTCAGGAGGCCTCTTCTCCATGGGAATCAGGGTAAAATTCAAAAGACTACCTGGCTTCATGATTCATTGCTCACCACCCCCCACTCATCCTCCCACGCTCCACTTTATTTTCTCTTTTAAATCTTTTTATTTTATGTTGACATATAGCTGACTCACAGTGCTGTGTTAGTTTCAGGAGTACAGCAAAGTGATTCGGTGCTGCGTCTACATACGTCTGTTCTCTCTCAGATTCTTTTCCCATACAGGCTATTACAGAATGTTGTTCTATGCTGCACCGTAGGTTCCCTGTGCTACACAATAGGTCTTTATTGATTATCTATTTTGTATACAGCAGTGAATATTATTCTTTTACCCAGGCCTACATTCTCTGCTTTTTTGAATGGACTATTTACATTTAAAGTGACTATAATATTCTGTTTACGTTTATTAATTTCTTACTTATTTTCTATTACTATTTGTTTTCTTCCCTTTTATCTTCTACATCTGTCTTGAGAAACCTGGATATTTGTTGAAGGGATATTTGTAATGTTAAATCATTACAGGTAACCAGCTATCAGGAGCAGCAGTACAATTGTGATTGTATTATTAACATAAACACAATTTTTTTTTAGATATACAAAGTGAACATTGTGACTGAAATGATAAGATAGTTGAGATTTTCTTCAAAATAATGTGAGAAGTTTAAGTATGTGGGTCTATGGATGAAAAAAAAATATTGGTTCTATGAAAGTGATGGATTCCTGAGAGTTTATTATACTGTTCCATCTTGTTTGCATTTGACAGTTCCCATAATAAAATATTTTTAAATAAGAAAATCCAAATCAGATTTTAAGAGTGACCTGACAGAGTTATGTTTAGGATAAATTCTTGGTGCAAATCCCATAGCAAATAACTGGCCCATAACGGGAACTTGATATATCTCAGTTATTGCCATCAACTTCACAAACAGATGCAAAGTCTTACAATAAGGATTTGTACAACATATGCTTCGCTGACTTATAAAGCTTTGGGGACTGTCTCATCCCTACCTGAATCCACCCATTAGTAGAAGTTAGAAAGTGGTCACTTCTTTCAGCCTTCAATAAGTTGCTATGGCGATGTGTTAAATAAACTCTCAGGCATTCACTTCACAGCAAGTAGATGGGGAAACAATGGAAACAGTGACAGACTTTGGTTTCGGGGCTCCAAAATCACTGTAGATGGTGACTGCAGCTATGAAATTAAAAGACGCTTACTCCTTGGAAGAAAAGTTATGACCAACCTAGATAACATATTAAAAAGTGGAGACATCACTTTGCCAACAAAGGTCCATCTAATCAAGGCTATGGTTTTTCCAGTAGTCATGTATGGATGTGAGAGTTGGACTACAAAGAAAGCTGAGCACCGAAGAATTGATGCTTTTGAACCGTGGTGTTGAAGAAGACTCTTGAGAGTCCCTTGGACTGCAAGGAGATCCAACCAATCCAATCTGAAGGAGATCAGCCCTGGGATTTCTTTGGAAGGAATGATGCTGAAGCTGAAACTCTGATACTTTGGTCACCTGATGCAAAGAACTGACTCATTGGAAAATACCCTGATGCTGGGAAAGATTGAAGGCAGGAGGAGAAAGGGACAAGAGAGAATGAGATGGTTGGATGGCATCACCAACTCGATGGACATGAGTTTGAGCAAACTCTGGGAGTTGGTAATGGAAAGGGAGGCCTGGTGTGCTGCAGTCCATGGGGTCGCAAAGGGTTGGACACAACTGAGCGACTGAACTGAATAGTCATTCTGTCCTGGAGTTTTCTGTGTCCTTAAAAGTATAGGACTTAAAACCTTAAAAGAAAATTAAGTAAAATTTTAATACTTTCCCACCTGTTTTTCTGTTTTGGTTTTGTTTTTTCCACCAAGTCTTGCCAAAATCCTTTGTTGTGCCACCCAGTACTATTACAAAGAAGTGATTTACATCCTCATAGCTAACCGTCAAATATTTTTAACATCCCAAAGCAAATAGGATATCCCAGGGAACATGCTTCCCAAAACAACAATATGCTTTCTTTGGCAAATAATCAATTTTACTAATAATGATTTTATTTACTTTAAAATGTTAGAGATCCATAGCAATAAATATTTAATTATATAATTAAATTTTCTTTAAAAATCATAATATTTACATTTATTTTGGGTATTAAAGTCTTTTATATAGGTTTTATAGATATTTCTGATTCTCAGAGCCATGATAGAGATTCTTACATGAATTTTATACATGAAAAACAATCCCTGAAATCCTAAAGAAGTTTCTTAGCATGCCCAAAGTCTCAAAACCCAGTGAGTGGGAGATCCACAGGCTTGTCTGAAGTCTATCACATTGAAAACAGTTCTTCAGTGAGGACAGCAAAATCATATACTAAGTTACATTTTAATACTTAATATGTATATATTAAAACTGTTTAGAGAACATTTAGGATCTTCATATAATAAAGGCTGAATTTTGCTGTCTGATAGAAATATATATTTTATACATAATGAAACATATCCATATGCTTCACATTAAAAGAACTAATAATAAAAAATAATTTTAAAAACAGAATAATTTCTTTCCTCCTAACAACAGCTACGTAGACTTTGATTAGCAGATGCGGATCATTACTTTGTTTAGTCACTAAGCTGTGCCCTACTCTTTCTCGACCCCATGGGCTGTCCCTGGGACTCTGCAGGCAAAAGTCCTGGAGTGGGTTGCCATTTCCTTCTCTGTGGGGTATTCCCAACCCAGGGAAGCCATGTCTCCTGCATTGCAGGCAGGTTCTTTACTGTTGAGCCACCAGGGATTTAGTTTATTACAAGGTTTCATACTTACCCAGTGTGAGGAAATACCTCCCAGATACATCACAGTACCTTCAACATCTCCAAGTGAATGCTCACAGCTCTAGAATGTTCAACAACATCCTATTAGTGAAAAGAATGTATTATGACTCCTGGGAAAACTAGTGGGATAAAACCAATTATCCCTTTTGCTAATCTTTCCCCCTGACCCCTCATGCTTTATGGCAACTGGTCAAAAGAATTTTAAAGAAAACAAAAAGTTGGGAAAAATTCATTTAATCATTACTCTACCTAAGGAATGGTCCAAACCTCTTAATACAAGTCCAGAGAAATTTCTGCTATATATAGCATCACTGACTCAAAGGACATGGGTTTGGAGGGACTCCAGGAATTGGTAATGGACAGGGAGGCCTAGCGTGCTGAGGTTCATGGGGTTGCAAAGAGTCGGACTTGACTGAGCAACTGAACTGAGCTGAATAGAACCGATAAGATTGTTTTGAAAGTAAACCTCAAGGGCCAAAACATGACTTTTCCTCCAAAAGAATGATAAATTATTTACACAATCATGTATTTTGAGCAAAATGTAATAAATCAAATAAATTCAAACACATGCGTGAAAGGTTCTAGAGAAGCGAAGAGGGATTTTGAATCCCCTTTCTGGCCACATTCTGACAAACACCTAAGTGACTCTTCTGAGTCAGGTACTGTTTTGAGGCACTGATGACATCATGGGGGTCAAGGCAGACACACCCCAGCCTCCAGCAGACCGTGTATTTTAGAGGGGGGCAGAAAGAAGGGAAATAAACCAACAGATTGATAAGCTAGGATGCCAAGTAGTGATCGTTGCAAACCCACCTAACATGGTTCAAAATGGAATAACATACCTGTCAGTAGCCACTCAGAACTGGAACTTTCTGAGGTCAGTAAGTCTGTTCTCAGAAAAAACACGCCTCACAGAGATGTACCGGCCCGGAGACTGCTGGGGGCTGGAGCAGACCTCAGCTCAGCCCGCTGCCTCCTGCGGCTCGCCCGCTGCTGCTACTGCTGAGTCGATTCAGTCGTGTCCGACTCTGTATGACCCATAGAAGGCAGCCCACCAGGCTCCCCCGTCCCTGGGATTCTCCAGGCAAGAACACTGGAGTGGGCTGCCATTTCCTCCTCCAATGCATGAAAGTGAAAAGTGAAAGTGAAGTCACTCAGTCCTGTCTGACTCTTAGCGACCCCATGGACTGCAGCCCACCAGGCTCCTCCGTCCACGGGACTTCCCAGGCCCATTAGACCTCAACAAAAGGCTGAAACCACCACCCTTGGAGCCCACACCACTCCAAGTGGCCCCTTTCCTCTCTTGGAAAGTGAATAAAAACTCTCTTCTCTTCTCTGGTTAATACTTGTGTGAGTTCCTTCACAGCCTGGCTCAGCAACAATCTCAGGATGAAGACAAATGGCATCGTCCATGCGTACGTACAGCTGCGTCCCTGCACGGCCCAACACTGCTGATTGGCTGCACCCCAGTACGAAATGTCTAGTGTTAAAAAAAAAATAAAAATTAAAAGAAAATGACAGAGTCTAAGAGAATAGAAAGGGGGGGCGGAATCTTACAGAGAGAAATGCAGAAGAAGGAGCCTGAGGAAGAGGCCCTTCTGCATGGCCGTGAGTTAAGCGAGAGTCAGCACGTAAATAGTAAAAGGGAGACGCTCCCAGGAGCTGCACGTGCAAAGGCCCTGAGACGGGTGGGACTGACACACATCAGGCTTGTGCCGTGTCGGCCAAAAGTTCACTTGGATTTTTCCAGAACATCTTCTAGGAAAACCCGGGGGACCTTTTTTAAGCCAACCAGTGCTTACAGAGTGGAGAGAGACTGCAGCTGCGTTTTCCTATGGTTTGTGTTTCTTAATAACAAGTTATGCAAGTTTCCTGGGCTTCCTTCATGTTAGGGGTATCTTCTTCCAAATCTGAGCCACCGTGGTCTAGAAGTTGGAAGAAATCAGAAGGAAGTCAGGACCAAGCAAAGAAATACCTGGCTTCCCAGGTGGCACTAGTGCTGAATAACCCGCTGCCAGTGCCGGCTGGACGTGAGCCACGGGAGAGACCTCCCGGCTCGGGAAGGCTTCCTGGCACAGGAATCCGCTCCAGCGTGCGCGCCTGGAGCAGCCCCGTGGGCAGAGCAGGCTGGTGGGCCGCACTCCTGAGAGTCAGACGCGACTGAAGTGACTTAGCGTGCACGCGCAAAGGAGAAGGATTTCACGCTTCCAACAGCTGTGAGAGTGTCTTCATAGGAGGAAATGAGTGTTCATCCTTACCAAACCTAATGCTGATAAATCACAAAAGTGACTTGGAAACCAACATCTCACCAACTTAGCTGGTCTGTCACGGTGATGGGGACATTTCCAGAAAAGGAAAAACAATCTCCTAAGATTTTAAAAGATGACATGAGCCAACCATATGCTGTCTATAAGAAACTCACCTCAACCAGAGGTAGGTTGAAAATAAAATGCTGGAAGATAGTATGTCAGATGCCAAGATTTTTCGAAGGAAAGAAAGAGGACTGTATTAATATTAAATTCTGTAGTCTTTACAGCAAAGAAAATACCCAGAGAAATAGACCATAGCACTCAGTGATGAAAGGCAAGTCCCTCGCGCTGCATAGCAACCCTACACATGTGTGCAGCAAACGAGTGAACTGTCAAATGTGGGAAGCAGGAACCGACAAAAGCAGAGAGGAAAACAGAAAGATCTCAAGACTCAAGTGCAGATTTAGCACCAGCCTCACAACTGACAGAAAGAGGTAATCAGCTAGGCATTAAAGAACCGAAAACCATCAACCAAAAGGATCTCATCTGCTAAAGATTCTACTCAACATCAGAATATACATTCTTTCCAAGTGCCCACGGGGCATGTACTAAGACAGGCTATATCGTGCATCAAAACACAAATTGGAAACAATTATACAAATTATGTTCTTTGAGCACATTGGGATCAAACCAGATGTAATAACAGAAATATAAATGGGAAATCTCTGAATAGTTGGAAACCAAATAAAACATTTCTAAATGACTCTTGAGTTAAAGAGGAAGCTTCAAAAGAAATTAAAGATACATTGAACTTGAATAAAAATAAAACTATAGCATGAAATTTGTGGATACAACTGTAGCAATTTTGAGAGGGAACTTTACAGTGTTGAATATTATATAAGAGGAGAAGCATCCAATGAGTTATATATCTCAGATCTCAAGGACTTAGAAAAAGGGGGCACAATAATTCCAAAGTGATTATAAGGAAGAACATAAAGATAACAGATAAAATCAATGAAACTGAAAACAAGCAAGAACAGCAGATAAAATCAATGAGACAAAGTTCTTCTCTTTTAAATAATAAAACTACCAACTCTCTAGTAAGACTGACAAAAAGACAGAGAAAGAAAGCACAAATTACTAATGTTAGAAATGAGATAGAAAATATCACTATAGACAATACAGACGCCCAAAGGATAATAAAGTTACACTAGTAACAATTATACACCCATAAATTTGACAACTTAAAAAAAAATACCAATTTCTCAAAAATCACAAAATACTACAACACATACAACATGAAATAAATAATTTG
>SJYC01141510.1:0-11571 GCA_006408675.1 Madoqua kirkii | reverse complement strand
ATTTTGTAAACAAAAACAAAGATAACAAAACAAAGGATAACAAAAACAAAGATAGCACAAAAAAATAAAAAAGATAAAACACCACCCAATATCCCTCCTGAAAATTCTTAACAAAATAATACCAAATAGAATTCAATATTCAGCGATTTATAAATAATTTCTGTCATGGCCAAGTGGGACGAGAAACCAGAACAAGATGACAAGAATAAGACAGTAAGTAGGCAAAGAAATGACTGAAAATGGGGACCGATGTGATCAATAACTGCAAGCATACGCAATATTAGTTTATATTATAAAACAAAGTCCAATCTTGAGCTGTTTATAAGAGCCTAATGAAAAATCTATTTAACGAGGCATACGAAAAAGATGAACAAAATTACAACATTAAAATGTTAAAAAAAAAAAAAAGTCTTCTGGATTCCAGTTAATCGTGAGTAATATGTTTCACTTTATCAGCTTAAAGAACACCGAGCAGGAAGCTGCTGAGGCAGACACTATAACAACACACCTTTCGGCACCATGCAGTCAAACGCACAAGCAAAACAGGCTTGAGCAGCGCCAGGCTCAAACCGGACAGCTGCAAGTGCAAGGAGACCATAACACCTCCTAACAGAATACACAAAGCTCACTCGAAACGGGTTAAAGGTTACATGGGAGGCCAGAGGCTATGAAGCTCCTAGAGGACACACAGGCGGCGCAGTCCGTGGCATAAGTCACAGTGGGATCCGCTGCGACCACCTCCTAGAGCAATGGAAATAAAAGCGGAAATGAACAAGCAGGACCTGATTGCCTTAAACGTCTTGACACAGCAAAGAAAATATAAAGTAGGTGAAATAACAGCCCTCAGAGTGGGAGAGAGTAATACCAAAGGAATCAGCTGAGAAAGGATTAATCTCCAAAATATACAAGCAGCTTATACAGCTCAATACCAGAAAAAACAACCCAATCAAAAAGCAGGCAGAAGGCCCAGACAGACATTTCTCCAGAGAAGACACAGTCGACTAATAAACAGATGAAAAAATGGCCAACATCACTCATTATTCAGTTCAGTTCAGCGGCTCAGTCGTGTCCGACTCTTCGCGACCCCATGAACCGCAGCACGCCAGGCCTCCCTATCCATCACCAGCTCCTGGAGCTCACCCAAACTCATCCATTGCGTCAGTGATGCCATCCAACCATCTCATTCTCTGTCGCCCCCTTCTCCTCCTTCCCCCAATCTTTCCCAGCATCAGGAGCTTTTCAAATGATACAGCTCTTCTCATCAGGTGGCCAAAGTATTGGAGTTTCAGCTTCAGCATCAGTCCTTTCAATGAACATTCAGAACTGATCTCCTTCAGAATGGACTTGTTGGATCTACTCACGGTCCAAGGGACTCTCAAGAGTTTTCTCTAATACCACAGTTCAAAAGCACCAGTGCTCCAGCGCTCAGCTTTCTTTATAGTCCAACTCTCACATCCATACAGGACTACTTGAAAAACCATAGCCTTGACTAGACAAACCTTTGTTGATAAAGTAATATCTCTGCTTTTTAATATGCTGTCTAGGTTGGTCATAACAAGAAAGCTGAGCACCGAAGCATTGATGCTTTTGAACTGTGGTGTTGAAGAAGATTCTTGAGAATCCCTTGGCCTGCAAGGAGATCCAACCCGTCCATCCTAAAAGAAATCAATCCTGAATATTCATTGGAAAGACTGATGCTGAAGCTGAAACTCCAGTACTTTGGCCACCTGATGTGAGGAGCTGACTCACTGGAAAAGACCCTGATGCTGGGAAAGATTGAAGGTGGGAGGAGAAGGGGACGACAGATGATGAGCTGCTTGGATGGCATCATGGACTCGATGGACATGGTTTTGAGTAAGCTCCAAGAGATGTGATGGACAGGGAGGCCCAGTGTGCTGCAGTCCATGGGGTCTCAAAAAGTTGGGCACAACACAACTGAGCGACTGAACTGAACTGAACTGTGTTGGCCTTTATGAGTCAACTGCCCCGTGAGAGTGCCCAGACCCTGGATGCTGTGTCGCCTGTTCTGCGTCACACGCCAGCCGCTGCAGCCCAGCAGGCTCCATTTCACTCAGACCACGTGGGTAGGGTGATTCTCACAGGAAAGTGAGCCCATTAGTTTCCAAAAAGAGAAGGAATGCTAGGGAGGAAGACGCAATATTTTTTCACTGTAAGGATTTGAATTTCATTATAAGGATTTGAATTTCACTATATGGATATTCAATTGACAAGGGTAGCCTTATGGATACAGACACCTGAATGTCACCAGCTTCCTCCTCCTTATGTGCAAATAAGGTCAAATTAATACAGGCATCATTGCTAGCTTGCAGCCCACCACCTTCATCGCAACGTGCTCTCTGTCACTATACCTTGCCTCCATCTGCGCAAGTTCCTCAGGCTTTCTCGTTTCTCCCAGAAGTTCTAGGTGTCTGTAGAGGTCTTCCACGCTCACAGGGGGTTTCTAAACTATTGCTGTTTCTGCCACCCTAGCTACGGAGAAGCCCTCTTCCGTGGTTCCAGTTGGATGCTCTAGAAACTGTGCCTCACCTTTGAGCAACCTCCTTGTCAGCACCAAGATTTCACATATTTCTTGTACATTTTCATCCTGGAGTACTGCTAGTGTGTAGAGTTTATATTCTCCTGCCCACCCATTTTCAATCTTGTGTATAATTCCCTTTCCTCTATTCCCTGTGGTCTCGCAGAAGGCTGGCAATATTGGATGGGCTTTATTAAAGGATGAGCCGCAGATACTTTGTGGGCTTGGATAGCTCTTGGGTTTCATCATGGCACCTGTTATACCTGCTTCTTTGCTGGCTCCTCGGCCATTGCCTCGAGCTCCCAAGTTTCCATGAGAAAGCCTGTACTTCTTAGTGTGAAGGTTAAACAGGGTGACCAGATTTTAGAAAGGCAGTGCAGGACAGAGGCATATCAGACAAAATTACTATAATAGTAGAATATATGAAATAATTGTTTACATATTAAATTATGAGTTATTACTTTACCACAAAAATATGAAAAACAGATGCTTGAAATTCTGTATTCCTTTTTGCTATCTAATTTTTTTTATTGTTGTTATTCTCTGCTGTGTCCAACTCTTTGTGACTGTATGGACTGTAGCCCACAAGCTTCCTCTGTCCGTGGGATTCTCCAGGAAAGAATACTGGAGTGGGTACCCATGCCCTCCTGCACGATGTTTCCTGACCCAGGGATCAAACCCACGTCTCCTGCATTGACAAGTGGGGTTTTTTTATCACTAGCTCCAGCTGGGAATCTCCTGTCACATACAGCTATTATTTAAGCACAACAACAGTAGGACTCGTAACAGTGACAACTAATAGTAACTAACAGTAGGGCTAACAAAAGGCAACATGGGTGAAAAATGTAGCAGTAATGTTATACTCCTTTCTGCCCTTTGATTTGCAGTTTAACTTTAAAAATTCTTTATTTTTCAGGTTGCAATATTGTATATTCTAGAGGTGTATAAATTTAAGAAAGTTTAAAGGAGAACATCAACATAATGGACAGAGTTAAAGAAATATTACCTAAATTTTATTTAAAAATAACAATGGTGTGTGTGTTTTTTTTTTTTTTTCCCATTCCACAATAGAATAGGATACTTTAAAGCTTTCTGTTTCTTTTCAGTAATACTTCTCTGAACTTCATTTTGCCTTTAGGATATCTTTTTATTCTTTTATGTAGTGGCAAAATGGAACACAGTTAAAGGTAAAATTCACTTTGGCTTGAAATTTTGTTCCTATGAAAGCTATACTGCGTTGATTCTTGGTGCTGGTCTAATACGGCAACATCAAACTAAACAGGCTTTCAACAGAAGGATAAGAGCATGGAGTACCTAGGGTTTTACTTACCAGCAGTGGCAGTCCTTTCAATTTGTAGGAATTAATTATCAGTTTTCCAATAATGTCACCCAGGGACTCCTGGCTTCTGGTCTGACATGTAAAGAGGTTGGAAGGTATGAATCCTGTCCCTGAAATAGGGAAAAAGGTAAACAAACTGAAAATCACCAACTATCCCTTGATCTATCAAAGAATTGAGGTTATAGATCAAGACCCTACCCTAACATTAAAGAGACAGTTGACTAACGGGATTCACAGCTTACTTGGAGCAAAAACACAAGACTGAACTGTGTACCAGAAGGAATACTCAAGTACTAATTGCTGGAGGCTCAGCACTGCCCAGCTTAAGAGCTACAGGCTCCTGGAGTCTTTTCAGATATAACACCAAAAGCGCAATCAATCAACAAAAATTGAAAAGTGGAAATCATTGAAATTAAATATGCTATGAAGGCACTATTAGGAGAATGAAAAGATAAGTTACTGATTGAGAAAAGACCTTTGCTAAAATCATGTCAGACAAGGACTTGCATGGAAAATGTATGAAGAAGTCAAAACTCAACAGTAAGGAAACAAACTCAGTGAAGTGGGCATAGAGAGAACATATCTGAACATAATAAAGGCCACACACGGCAAACCAACAACTAACATCATACTCAGCGGGGAAAAGTCTAAAAAAGACAAAGGCGTCCACTCTTGCTGCACCAGCACAGCAGATTACTTGGCAGATAAGAAGGGTGAAGATGAAAGAAATATCGGGCCCTTTTTCTTCACTAAGAGAAAACTTGGAAGATGCTGGCGAGTGTCTGGAAGAAAGAATGTGTTTCTGCATCACTGTGGACTTTGAGAGTAACTCTATTTAGACTTATATTTAAATTGTCTTAAGTGCTTTAAAAATAATTATAAAAAAACTTCAATAAAAAGGAAACAAAAAGCCCAATTATAAAATGTGAAAAATATTTGAAACTCAACAAAGAAAATGCACAGATGGCAAATAAACATAAGAGAAAGATGCTGACATCCTGTGTCATTAACGAACTGGAAATTAAAAGGAGAATGAGATGCAGCTACTGCCTCCTACAGTGACTGAAATAAAAAGCGCGGTGACGTCGTCCACATTGTGTCTCTATGCTTGTTTGGCAGATGAACAGCTTGCCATTCAGGTCGTTTTCATCTATAAAGTTTTTATATAGATTAGCCATATCTAAATACCCATCATTTTTAAGCATTCAGAAGTTCAGTGGATTTCATCATAAGTTGCATTCCTACAGGAAAATGGATTTAATACCCAGAGATAATTGGAACTGGTAAAATCAAAATTGGATTCCAAATTTTAAACTACAGTTTTTGTAAAGCTGTTGAGAAAGTCCTGTGAAACGTGGCTTCCCTTTCTTGTAGCCGCACTTTTGAATTTCCAGTAAATGTGTGGTGTGTTTCATCAGATGAATTTTGCTGCAACCCACACATAGTATCAAATAACCCATGAGCAGTCAGGTCGTCCTTTCTGTGACTCATTATGACCCTTTTAAGATCATTAAATGGTTTAAGAGAAACAGCACACAAGTTCCTATTTTATTGTAATTCTTTTCCCATTTTTTATCCTCCATGTAAATATTTCTGAATTGAAGAACATTTTTCTTGTCCCAAACTTTTGAAATGTGATTTTACAATAGGCCAACATTTTAATATATCTCCCGTGACTCAGTGGTTAAGAATCACCCGCCGTGCAGCAGACACATGAGATCAGACACAGGAGACCAATCCCTGGGTCAGGAAGATCCCCTGGAGAAAGAAATGGCAACCCGCTCCAGTGTTCATGCCTGGAGGATCCACGGACAGAGGAGCCTGCAGGCTACAGTCCATGGGGGCCGGAAAGAGTCAGACACGATGACTCTCTTCATCACCGAGTCATTCTCTAGACATGTAAAAGGCTATCATCTTTTATTTCAGTAAAGTCTAGAACACCATAAATGTTCCTCTGCACATTTCAAGGAAACTGAAAAGTGATTAAAAAAAAATTCTCACTACAAAATCCTCACTCTCACAGATAAGCAAATCACACACTTTAGCACTGCCGTGTAAAGGTTTGCAGAAAATTCAGCAAGGTAAAATCTCTTTGTTTTCTTTTCTAAGACGTTTATAAAGCGAATGGAATTTTTCAAAATTTGCTTTTGCTTTATAGGCCAAATCAACAGTTTAATGAACAGAGTTTAGAAGGTATTTGGACAGGACATCAACAATTTTTTTTTAACATGTACTTATGTTTCATTAAAATCTTCACAGAAATTTAGAAACCAATTTCAAACTATCTTCTTCAAATCAAAGTACATGAGAGCCAGGGATAACATTTTCATTTGTTTGCTTTTTCTGTGATTCAGCTCATCGGTTGAGATACTATAAAATATACGATTGTTAATAAGATATGACAGAAAGGGCTATACACTCCAAGGAACCAAGAGGTTTGCAAAATTCTCCTTCTGTTTCCTCATGACATTTCAGGTTGCATCCTGAGCCAGGAAAGGCAGCAACACGTTTTCACAGCCTAAGAATTAGAGCGATGCGCTGTCGGCCAGAGCGCAGCTCACGGGCTGGAGGTGCCGTCTCGGCCTCCGCGGTGCTCTGCCGGGGTGGGGCCCTCGCCTGCACGTACCCTTGTCAGTCTGGGTAAAGAGGTAAACGAGGGCACGCTTAAATCCCATGGACTCCACGCAATGTTCATTGAAGCAATACTTAAAATCGAGGTCACAGAGGCAACGGAGAGGTCCATTGACAGATGAATGGAAAAGTTACAGCACATTTATGCAATGGACTATTCAGCCATAGAAAGTGAATTGACTTGAGCCAGTTGTGGTGAAGTGGGTGAACGGAGAGCCTGTTATACAGAATGACGTAAGTGGAAAGAGAAAGACCAGTATCATATATTAACACATATACTTGGAATCTAGAAAATGATACTGGAGGACCCAGTAGAGAACAGACTTATGGAAATGGAGGGGGAAGGTCAGAGAAGGACGAAATGAGGAAAGAGCGCTGAGATGCACACTAGCGTGTGTAGCACAGATCACGGGAAGCTGCTGAATGACACAGGGAGCCCAGCCTGCTGGTAACCTAGAGGGGCCGGATGAGAGGAAGGGAAGGAGGCTCAGGAGGGAAGGAATATACGCACAGTTATGACCGATTCATGCCGGGGTATGGTAGAAACCAACAGAAAGTTGTAAACCAATTTTGCACCAATTAAAAAATTATTAAAAAATAAATTTAAAGGACCTGCTGTATAGTATAGGAGACTCTATGCAATACTCTCTAATGGCCTATATGGGAAAATAATCTTCAGTTCACCTCAGTTCAGTTGCTCAGTCATGTCTGACTCCTTGTATCCCCATGGACTGCAGCACACCAGGCCTCCCTGTCCAACACCAACACCTGGAGTTCACTTAAACTCATGTCCATCGAGTCAGTGATGCCATCCAACCACCTCATCCTCTGTCATCCCCTTCGGCTCTTGCCTTCTGTTTTTCCCAGCATCGGAGTCTTTCCCAATGAGTCCGTTCTTCGCATGAGGTGGCCAAAGTATCAGAGTTTCAGCTTCAACATCAGTCCTTCCAATGAACACCCAGGACTGATCTCCTTTAGAATGGACTGGTTGGATCCCCTTGCAGTCCAAGGGACTCTCAAGAGTCTTCTTAAACAACCCAGTTAAAAGGCATCAATTCTTCAGTGCTCAGCTTTCTTCACAGTCCAAGTCTCATATCCATACATGACCACAGGGAAAACCATAGACTTGACCAGATGGACCTTTGTTGGCAAAGTAATCTCAGCTTTTGGATATGCTATCTAGGTTGGTCATAACTTTCCTTCCAAGGAGCAAGGGTCTTAATTTCATGGCTGCAGTCACCATCTGCAGTGATTTTGGAGCCCAGAAGAAATAAAGTCTGTCACTGTTTCCATTGTTTCCCCATATATTTCCCATGAAGTGATTGGACCAGATGCCATAATCTTTGTTTTCTGAATGTTGAGCTTTCAGGGGCTGGGTTGGGAGGAGAGGGGGGTGAAGAGTGGATAAAAAATAAAATAATTTGGGAAATGCAAATTGCAGCCAGCTATGGGCAAGTCTGGTGAGAGTCTGGGATAGGTTGTATATATAGGCTGGGGATGCAAAGACTGCCTGAGGGTGGGAAGTCCAGATTAGAGTCCATATGGTGAGTTAATTGGCTTAGGGTGGGGCACTCTTGGCAGACAGTCATTGGTCAGGAGATCAAGCGCAGTTTTCTGTAGATCAGGCAGGGAAATGAGTCTCCCTGTTCTTGAGATCCTCCCCTTTGCCCACCTTGCCCCCCGCTGCCTTAAATGTGTGGGATTCTCCATTTCATTTCAGATTGAAATCCTTTCACATTCTAGGTAACAGCTGGCAGAGTCACAAGTGAATGTGAGCTTCAGATGTGCCCTGTGGCCAAGTCCCCCTCTTCTCCCAGGGCCCCCCCTGTGTGCTTCTTAGAGAAGACCCCCATGGAGCCTGCTAAAGCTCCACTGTTTTGGCTTGAATGGACTCACTCAGCCTTAGCCTTGCTACCCAAAAGCACGCCATGCAGTAACCCTAATAAGGAGACAGCTCTGAGCCTGCCGCTGTCCCCACCTGAGCCCTGCCCTGACAGCCCCTGTGGACCCTGGAGGCATGCCACATGTTTCTTTCAAGATCAGTCCTGAGCTCCTCTATTTCACTTTCCCTGGAAGCCTTTGGTTGAATCCAGGCTCACCATCCTGCAGTAGATCCAGGGTTCCACTTACCAGTTATTAATTCAAACAAGCCCAAAGAGGCGAGCGCTGGTCCATTGCTTCCGTCGTGTCCGACTCTTTCCGACCTTACGGACTGCAACTCACCAGGCTCCTCTGCCCATGGGGTTCTCCAGGCAGGAGCGCTGGAGTGGGTTGCCAGTTTCTCCAGGGGACCTTCCTGACCAGGGACGGAGCTCACATCTCAGGCCTGCGCATTTGCAGGGCATGTTCCTCGCCACGTAGACACCTAGGAAGCCTATCCGATGAGTGAGGTGAAGAATGTCAGGTTGATTCAGTGGCTGCTTTTTATGGAGCATCAATATCATTGGGGGAGATCAAGGAGCTTTTAATTGCATATCTAATCCCAAACTTGAGACTGTCTACTTCTTCACCCAGCTCATGACCGAGTTCCTCCATGCACATTATTAACATGCTCTGTTCTGACCGTTTGCCTTCCTCATCCACTTGTATTTCCACCTGTTATTAACACAGGCACTTAGCCTTCTTTTTTGGTGTTGTCTGGGTCACGCTAGTAATGGAATTGGGATCATTCTCATTTTTACCATTTAAACCCTTAGAATACATGATCACACTGTTTACGATGTTAAAAATTCCAATGAACACCCAGGACTGATCTCCTTTAGAATGGACTGGTTGGATCCCCTTGCAGTCCAAGGGACTCTCAAGAGTCTTCTTAAACAACCCAGTTAAAAGGCATCAATTCTTCAGTGCTCAGCTTTCTTCACAGTCCAAGTCTCATATCCATACATGACCACAGGGAAAACCATAGACTTGACCAGATGGACCTTTGTTGGCAAAGTAATCTCAGCTTTTGGATATGCTATCTAGGTTGGTCATAACTTTCCTTCCAAGGAGCAAGGGTCTTAATTTCATGGCTGCAGTCACCATCTGCAGTGATTTTGGAGCCCAGAAGAAATAAAGTCTGTCACTGTTTCCATTGTTTCCCCATATATTTCCCATGAAGTGATTGGACCAGATGCCATAATCTTTGTTTTCTGAATGTTGAGCTTTCAGGGGCTGGGTTGGGAGGAGAGGGGGGTGAAGAGTGGATAAAAAATAAAATAATTTGGGAAATGCAAATTGCAGCCAGCTATGGGCAAGTCTGGTGAGAGTCTGGGATAGGTTGTATATATAGGCTGGGGATGCAAAGACTGCCTGAGGGTGGGAAGTCCAGATTAGAGTCCATATGGTGAGTTAATTGGCTTAGGGTGGGGCACTCTTGGCAGACAGTCATTGGTCAGGAGATCAAGCGCAGTTTTCTGTAGATCAGGCAGGGAAATGAGTCTCCCTGTTCTTGAGATCCTCCCCTTTGCCCACCTTGCCCCCCGCTGCCTTAAATGTGTGGGATTCTCCATTTCATTTCAGATTGAAATCCTTTCACATTCTAGGTAACAGCTGGCAGAGTCACAAGTGAATGTGAGCTTCAGATGTGCCCTGTGGCCAAGTCCCCCTCTTCTCCCAGGGCCCCCCCTGTGTGCTTCTTAGAGAAGACCCCCATGGAGCCTGCTAAAGCTCCACTGTTTTGGCTTGAATGGACTCACTCAGCCTTAGCCTTGCTACCCAAAAGCACGCCATGCAGTAACCCTAATAAGGAGACAGCTCTGAGCCTGCCGCTGTCCCCACCTGAGCCCTGCCCTGACAGCCCCTGTGGACCCTGGAGGCATGCCACATGTTTCTTTCAAGATCAGTCCTGAGCTCCTCTATTTCACTTTCCCTGGAAGCCTTTGGTTGAATCCAGGCTCACCATCCTGCAGTAGATCCAGGGTTCCACTTACCAGTTATTAATTCAAACAAGCCCAAAGAGGCGAGCGCTGGTCCATTGCTTCCGTCGTGTCCGACTCTTTCCGACCTTACGGACTGAACTCACCAGGCTCCTCTGCCCATGGGGTTCTCCAGGCAGGAGCGCTGGAGTGGGTTGCCAGTTTCTCCAGGGGACCTTCCTGACCAGGGACGGAGCTCACATCTCAGGCCTGCGCATTTGCAGGGCATGTTCCTCGCCACGTAGACACCTAGGAAGCCTATCCGATGAGTGAGGTGAAGAATGTCAGGTTGATTCAGTGGCTGCTTTTTATGGAGCATCAATATCATTGGGGGAGATCAAGGAGCTTTTAATTGCATATCTAATCCCAAACTTGAGACTGTCTACTTCTTCACCCAGCTCATGACCGAGTTCCTCCATGCACATTATTAACATGCTCTGTTCTGACCGTTTGCCTTCCTCATCCACTTGTATTTCCACCTGTTATTAACACAGGCACTTAGCCTTCTTTTTTGGTGTTGTCTGGGTCACGCTAGTAATGGAATTGGGATCATTCTCATTTTTACCATTTAAACCCTTAGAATACATGATCACACTGTTTACGATGTTAAAAATTAAACTTTCATTCTCTTGATAAAAAAGTATAGCAGTTCATCCACAGGAAGAGACAACTAATAAACTCATGTTTACAATATATTTAATTTTTATCTTTGTATTGTTGCATTGATTAGGCCTTACAGTCACAAATACACCAATATTGGGTTTTCTATTATGAATTTTGCTTTATGTTTGCATAAATAGATAGTTCATTCAGGGATTTTTGTAAATCTGATAACTTATATGCCCAAAGGTGTCCTCAAATCTTATAAAATCAGCTCACATCTTTGTTTCCTTAAAAATAATTTTTAGTGGAATATAGTTATTTTACAATGCTGTATCACTTTCTGCTGTACAGCAAAGTGAATCAGCTATACGTATCCATATATCCCCTCTGTTCTGGATTTCCTTCCCTTTTAGATCCCCACCAAACACCGAAGAGGGCTCCCCGTTCCACACGGAAGACTCACGTTAGTCGTCGATTCTGTGCTTTGTGTGGACAGCACACGCGTGTCGGTCTCCAACCTCCAGGTCCCCTCCCACCCCCACTTTCCTGGCCCCCATGCACAT
>SJYC01141509.1:0-58816 GCA_006408675.1 Madoqua kirkii | reverse complement strand
ATGTTCTCTAGGCCTGTGTTTCCACTTCTGCTTTGTACAGAAGGTCAGCTACACCGTTTCCCTGGATTTCACAAATATACTCACGTCTCTGAATGCCTGTTCTTCCAGGGTCTACTGTTGCAATAAAAACTTCCAACTTCTAGTCAAGACTGACTGAGGTTCCCACTTTTCTATTTACTCTGCAAACTGAAAACACGTCTGGAAATTCTGTAGGTGGCAAACTATTAGAGACAGTATTGGTGGGATTAATTTTTCGGAGAAGGCGATAGCACCTGACTCCAGCACTCTCGCCTGGAAAATCCCACAGATGGAGGAGCCTGGTGGGCTGCAGTCCCTGGGGTCGTGAAGAGTCGGACACGACTGAGCAACTTCCCTTTCAAGTTTCACTTTTCACTTTCATGCATTGGAGAAGGAAGTGGAAACCCTCTCCAGTGTTCTTGCCTGGAGAATCCCAGGGACGGGGGAGCCTGGTGGGCTGCCGTCTCTGGGGTTGGACGCGACTGGAGTGATGCAGCAGCAGCTGCAGCTGGTGGGCTGCTGACATTATTCCTTGGCGTGTTACCACAGGGGTCTACAGGTTACTCCCTTCAGAGATCCACACACGAAATACAGTTCAGTCATCTCAGAAGTCCGAAAGAGTCAGGAAGTCCTCGGTTTTAGATGATATATCCTTGAAAACTCCTCCTGAGGAGCACTTGCGAGTGCTCTGGACACTGGGGCAAACAGCACTGGGGTATGCTGCTCAGCTTACTGCTGACATTTGGTTGATGCCAGGAATTGCTTCCCCGTTACCTGAAGGTGCCTTGTGTTTCTTTCAGAAAGACAGTGATGTCTGTGTGATCAAGTCATCATTACCCCTGCATATGCGGGAATATGGGGGCTCCATTCTCTCCCCTGTGGCCTCAACCTTATGGAGAGAATCAGACCTGGCACGCAACACTGTTTTCTCCCGAGCGCCTGCTCTTAGCATGGTGCAGCTTTCTTAATTTTTTTTTTTTTTTGGTCTGAATCAGTTTTCTTTGGCTGTCAGAATTGCAATCAATGCGTTCATGCAATTCTCCTTTGCCTCTGTCCTCGTCTTTATTTTTAGCCTTTTTGAATCACTGTTCTCTTGCATACACATTGAGGTAGATTTTGCTTCCTGATCCAGTTCTTTAAAAAGATTTTTTTTGATGTGGACCATTTTTAAAGCTTTTATTGAATTTCTTATGATACTGCTTCTGTTTTACGTTTTTATTTTTTGAGTGTGGAGCATGGGGGAACTTAGCCCCCGCACCAGAGGTCAAACCCACACCTCCTGCACTGGAAGGCAAAGGCCCAGCCTCTGGAGCGCCAGGGAAGTGCCCTCACCCAACAGGGGGAGCTTTTCCCTCAGGAGGTGAGTGAGCCTGCAGGCTTCTCCTGTGACCGATGCATGTGGCTCAGCTGCTTTGCTGGTTCATGCTTACTGTGCATATTGTACTTACTGTGTTTCTTTCTGTAGTTGGCGTGTCTTCTCTGCTTTAAATTTTATTTTGGTAAATATGAAGATTTCAGTTCCTGCTTTTGCTGTTTGTCCTGGAGATAACTATTTTCACACTTTTTAAAGTGATCTCCATCCCCCTTTCTTGTGCTTTTTACTCACCTATCACTGCCCGGCCAGTATTCACTGGTATCTACACAATAATCCACGGTTTATCCCCTTTTTTCCTCTCTCTCTCATGTGCTCCTGTTCTTCAGTCACATTCTTTATTTTACCAGAGCATATGATGGTGCATATTCTTCTTTCACGTTTTGTTCTAGACTCAGTTGTAAAATTCAATATATAAAACACTCACTATTGCTCTTTGGGTCAAAGCTTTCCATCCTGGTTGGGTCAAGTTCGTTTCTAGTAGACTCCACAGAGAGGATGCACAAGTGCAGCCTTCTCTCAGTGCCTGAGTGTTAAGAATTATTTTCCAACAAACCTGGTACTTAATAAAGAAAGCATCCACAGATGAACAGATAAGAAAGCTGTGGTACATATACACAATGGAGTATTACTCAGCCATTACAAAGAATACATTTGAATTAGTTCTGATGAGGTGGATGAAACTGGAGCCAATTATACAGAGTGAAGTAAGCCAGAAAGAAAACCACCAATAGAGTATACTAACGCATATATATGGAATTTAGAAAGATGGTAATGATAACCCTGTATGCGAGATAGCGAAAGAGAAACAGATGTATAGAACAGTCTTTTGGACTCTGTGGAGAGGGAGAGGGTGGGATGATTTGGGAGAATGGCATTGGAACATGTATAATATCATATAAGATATATGGAATATATCTCCTCTGTCCATGGAATTTCCCAGGCAAGAGCACGGAGGGGGTTGCCGTTTCCGGCACCAAGGGATCTTCTGGACCAAGGGATCGCACTTGGGGCTCCCGCACCGCAAGCAGACTCTTTACCGTCTGAGCTGCCAGGGAAGCCCCCACTGAATGTGCCTAACACACACCTGCGTGTTTTGTGCATGACATAAAAATATTTACCATCTAATCCATTGCCTCTTATTTTCTGTGACTCTTGTACAAAATGAAACTAACGGTCCATTTACAAAATTTCAGTTTAAAGGTATGTATTCAGCTTTACCATGAAATTAAAACATAAAGCCTGGAGAGACAAACGTATGTATACCCACTGCATGGTGTCCGTGTGAAAATGGTTTCAGGGATGAAAATTAGGAACTATGACCCTTTTCCTTGTTGCAGTAATATCTGACTGGTTACTTTCTTGAAAGTGGCTCTTGAGATCCACAGAGTGAGGCATTTTGCTTTCTCTTCAGTATTCACAACCACCTTGGGCTGAAGAAGGCTAAGTGGCTGGCACCAAAGTACGAGAGAACCTGTGTGCTCCGGGCGCTTTCCATCACCCCGTGGGATTCATGGCTGAGGTTACGCTGTCTCTTCAGGAGCCTTGGAGGTTCTGCTAATCAGGGGCCTCCTAACCTGTGACTGTTGTTTCTAAAGACTCACATTCAGAGAAGTTGCTGTGCACAGCCAGATGCACAGAAACAGGGTGCACGCAGGCTGGGGGCTGAGACTGTGAGGTGGCCACAGAGCAGTGTTAGTGGGCCTGACATGTGCCTGGAGGGAAAGTCCTCCTGCCCTTCCCAGCTCAGCGTGCTCCCTCCTCTCTCCCGCGCTCCTCTCCTGCGGGCTCCCCCTGCTCCTTCTGACATGCCCTGGCTGTCCCTTTAAACTGGGAATGGCTCGGAGGTTCCCAGCTTCTCAGCTCAGATCCTCCACGGCAGCCTGCAAGTACAGCTACATCTTTCCATCTACGCTTCCCCTTCTACTACCTCAGGCACGTCTGAAATGTGATAACCTCTGACTGGAACAGGTCACGGTCGAAGAATCAGGGAAGTAGGTTTACAGAACTAGTGTGGAATGGAAAATAAAACACAAGAAACTCTCTTTCAAATTTATCTGCAAAAGCCTTACCGGCATACCGTGGAGGTACTGGGGGTGTGGTTCTGGGCCGCCTCAGTGAAGCGCATACGGTGATCAGAGGGGAACATAAATTCTCTGTTTTCCCACAGGTTACGTTTGCATTATACCATAGTTTATGAAGTGTGCAATAGTATTATGTCTAAAAAAGGTGCGTTCCTTAATTAAAAAGCCCTTATTGATAAAAAGTGCAAACTGTCACCTGAGCTTTCGGTGAACTATAATCTTTGCTGCCGGAGGGTCTTGCTTCACTGCTGATGACTGCTGATTGATCAGGGTGGTGGCTGCTGAAGGCTGGAGTGGCCATGGTGATTCCTTAAAATAAGACAGAAATGAAGTTTGCCACGGTAACTGATTCTTTAATTTATGAACAATTTATTTGTGCATGCAATGCTGTTTGATAGCATTTTAACCCATAATATAATTTGTTTCAAAATTGGAGTCAGCCCTCCCAAACCCTGCTGCCGCTTCATCAAATGCGTGCGTGATAAGTCGTTTCAGTTGTGTCCGATTCTTTGTGACCCTATGGACTGTAGTCCACCAGACTCCTCTGTCCATGGGATTCTCCCAGCAAGAATATCTGAGTGAATTGCCATTTCTTCCTCCAGGGGATCTTCCTGATCCAGGGACTGAACCCAAGTCTCTATGTCTCCTGCATTGGCTGGCGGGTTCTTTACCACTGATACCACCTGCTAAGATTTATCAAATAGGATTAGGTAATATTCTAAGGGCTTCTCAGGTGAAACTAGTGATAAAGCATCTGTTTGCCAGTATAGGAGATGTAAGAGGCGCAGGTTTGGTCCCTGGGTTGGAAAATGCTTTTGAATTGTGGCGCTGGAAAAGACTCCTGAGATCCATCTGACTGCAAGGAGATCAAACCAGCCAATCCTAGAGGAAATCAGTCCTGAATATTCATTCGAAGGACTGATGCTGAAGCTGAAGCTCCAATACTTTGGCCACCTGATGCGAAGAGCTGACTCACTGGGAAAGACCCTGGTGCTGGGAAAGATTGAAGGCGGGAGGAGAAGGGGATCACAGAGGATGAGATGGTTGGATGGCATCATGGACTCAATGGACATGAGTTTGAGCAAACTCAGGGAGAGAGTGAGGAGCAAGGAAGCCTGGCGCACTGCAATCCATGGGTCTGCAAAGAGTTGTGCAGGACTTCATGACTAAATAACAAGAATATTTTAAATCCTGTGTTGTCATTTCAATCATCTTCACATTCATCAGGAGCAGATTTCACTGCAAGAAACCCCTTTCTCTGCTCTTCCACGAGAGGCAACTCCTTATCCTTCAGTGTTTCATCCTGAGATTTTCCTAACTCAGTCACATCTTCAGGCTCCACTTATAATTTTAGTTCTCTTGCTATTCCCACCACATTTGCAGTTATTTCCTCAGTTCACACCTTGAGCACCATAACATCATCCATAAGGACTGGAATCAGTGTCTTCCAAGCTCTTAATGTAGATATTCTGACTTTCTGTGAATCACAAATGCTCTAAGATAACATCTGGAATGGTGATGTCTTGGGACTTACTTGGTGGTCCAGTGGCTAAGACTCCACGCTCCCTGGGTTTGATCTTTGGTCAGGGAATGAGATGCCACATGCAGCAACTAAGAATCTGCTACAGCTAAAGGTCCCACATGCTGCAGAGAAGACAGAGGGTCCTTTGTGCTGCAGCTGAGACAGAGCAGCCAACTAAATGCACACACACACACACACACACACACAAACAGAATGATGAATCCTTTTCAGAAGGTTTTTTATTTTCTTTACCTAGATGCATCAAAGAATCACAGTTATAGCATTACAAAAAGATTTCTTAAGAAAAATAAGACTTGAAAATCTAAGTGACTCCTTAATACATGAGCTGCAAAATAGACGTTGTATTAACAGGCATGAAAACATTAATTTTGTTGTACCTGTTCGTCACTCCATCAGACCCCTTGGGTGACCAGGTGCGTTGTTAATGAGCAGTAATATTTTGAAAAGAATCTGTTTTCTCCAAGCGGTAGGTCTGAAGAATGAGCTTAAAATAATTAGTAAACCATATTTTAAATAGATGTGACACCATCCAGGCTTTGTTGTTGCATCTAGAGAGCACAGAGTAAGGGCAGCATAATTCTTCTGGGCCCCAGGATTTTTTAAATGGTGAGTGACCATTAGCTTCAGCTTAGTCACCGGCTGCATTACCCCCTAACTAGAGCGTCTTCCTGTCCTTTGAAGTTCTGAAGCATTGACTTCTCCTCTCAAGCTATGAAAGTCCTTGATGGCATCTTCCAAAGTAAAGCTGCTTCATCGACCCTGAAGAGCTGCTTTTCAGTGTGGCCACCTGTGTAATTATCTTAGCCTGATCTTCCGGATAGTTTGCTGCTGCTGCACCTCGCATTTTTAAATGTTTATTGATTTGGCTGCTTTGGGTCTTAGCTGCAGTGTGTGCGATCCCTGCTGAGGTGCACGGAGTCTCCAGCTGCGTCACTGGGCCCAGTAGCTGTGGTGCACAAGCTTACTCGCTCCGAGGTGTGCGGGATCTCAGTGCTCAACCAGGGCAGGATTCTTTTTTTAAAATTTCATTTAATTTTTTACAGTTGTTTTATTTTTATTTATTTATTTTTTTAAATTTTATTTTTATTTTATTTTACTTTACAATACTGTATTGGTTTTGCCATACATTGACATGAATCCACCACGGGTGTATACGAGCTCCCGATCCTGAACCCCCCTCCCACCCCCTACACATATCATCTCTCTGGATCATCCCTGTGCACCAGCTCCAAGCATCCCACCAGACCACCAGGAAAGTCCCTCACCTTGCAGCTTTATGTTATGGAGACTGACTTCCTTTCTTTGTCCCTTCACTGTACGTGAACAAACTTCTGCTACTTTCGAATTTTCCTTCCGCAGCTTCCTCATCTTTCTCAGCCTTCACAGACTTGATGAGAGCTAAGGCCATCTGTGAACTAATGATCCTGAACCCCCTCCCACCCCCTACACATATCATCTCTCTGGATCATCCCTGTGCACCAGCTCCAAGCATCCCACCAGACCACCAGGAAAGTCCCTCACCTTGCAGCTTTATGTTATGGAGACTGACTTCCTTTCTTTGTCCCTTCACTGTACGTGAACAAACTTCTGCTACTTTCGAATTTTCCTTCCGCAGCTTCCTCATCTTTCTCAGCTTTCACAGACTTGATGAGAGCTAAGGCCATCTGTGAACTAAGTTTTGGCTTAAAAAAATATCATGGCAATATGACCTTCTATACAGACGACTACACCTTTGTGGATGTCAGCAATAAGGCTGTTCTGCTTTCTTAGCCTTGTGTTCATTGCAGTCACATTTTAAGAACTTTTCTTTTGCACATACAACATGGCTAATTGTGTGGTTCAAAGGGCCTAGCTTTTAGCCAGTCTGGGCTGTTGACATGCCTTCCTCAATGAGCTTAATTATTTCTAGCTGTTGACGGGAAGTGAGAGGTGTGTGACTCTGTCACTTGGACACTTACAGGCCATTATAGGGACATTCTTGTCTAGTTTCAGTGTTGTCATGTCCCAGGGAATAAGGGTGCAGAGGAGAGGGAGAGAGGTGGGGGCATGACCCACCCATGGAGCAGCCAGAACACACGAAATATTTGATCAAGTTCACTGCCTTACATGGGTGAAGCTCGTGGCACCTCCAAACAATGACAAGAGGAACACTGAAGATCTCTGATCACAGATCACCCTAAAAACACAGTAATAACGAGAAAGCTTAAATATTGTGAGACAGAAACAAAATCGATGCAGAAACACACTGTCAGAAAACACTGCTGGAAAGATGATACCGAGAGACATGCTTGACACAGAGATGCTAGAAAACTTATACGTCTAAACCTGCAGTATCTGTAAAGCCGGATAAAGAAAAGCTCAATAAAGAGAGGTGTGGCTGCTCGAGAGAGTTCGGTGAAACTGCTGCCGCCTGTGCTTTGGAGATGTAGCTGTTTGTATACATTTTAATTTACTTAGAAATAATTTTATTGTAAGGAAAATAAAACAACTTAAAGTTCAATTGAAATTTTTTCTTGTGAAAACAGTTGGGGTATCTACCCAATACAAGCATATCAGGAAAGATGATGGTGTGGCTCTTTGTGGAAACATTCGTGTGTCTTTACCAAGAGGCTCTGCACTTAGGGACAGCAAGTGCTTTCAAGCCTGTAGCAAGGCAAAGCAAGATTTTCCACACAACCACCCATCTGTGCCAGGTTTTCCAGTGAAACAGTTATTCACTAAGGATGGAGTAGGGGATGATGTAATTATAGCCAGGATAGGGAAGAGAGGGGTGGCCTTCCAGGCATCTTACAGATCATAAACTGCAGATGATCAAATTTTGCCCAAACAGAGTGTTGATGGAAGAATTAAAATATCACAGCCCTCTTGATCTACTGCAAGCAAAAACATATTCCATAGTATATGAATCTAAATTTTAGAATTAAAAAGGAGCAAATAGTTAAATATTTCTGAATGTCTTACAGTACATGCATGTTATGGTCAATTTACATGGTATTCTGTATACCAGTAAAAGTATATTAATGATATTACTATGCAAATGCAGTGATCTGAGACTGCCAATCTTACTCTCTAAATCAAAAGACAAATTTTTCGTCTGGTGAATATTCATTTTTACAAAAGAGCCAAACTTCCAAGTTTCCACACCATTTTCTGTTCTTGAGAATTTCCACTGACCCTGTGGAAATGGCATGATGCTGACATTTAAAACAAACAAATAGGAAATAACTTAATCCATGTCATGCCCAATCCCTCATATGATTTTGTATTGGAAAACGCTACTTATTGTATCCAGAGATACTTTGGATTTTGATCCAGAAAGCAGAAGCAGGGACTTCTGCCAGCATTTCCATGGAAAAATAGCTGAAGCGCGTCCTCTCTGCTTTCACACGTACGACGGCCTTGGCTCAGGGTCGTGAAGGCTCCCTGCTCCCTTATCTTGTGCCACTTGGTGATTTAAAACCAGGACCCTGTAATTTTGTTGCTCACCCTTCTGAAAGTTGGGAATTGAGCCAGGGCAAAAGACGGGTGTGTGTCCCCACGGCGTTCAGGGCTTCAGCAGATCAGGTCCCAACCCTCAAGGGCTGCCCGAGACCGCTTTCCAGCCACGTGTTCAGACCTCAGCTCTGTCTCGGGGCATTCCTTTCACTGTGCTCAGTCTGGCCCCTGTCCACTGCAGGCGGGCACTTGCCAAGAGTGTTTGCCAGCAACCGGAAAACAAGAACAAGGGCACTTGCCATCTGCCCCTGTGGGGACTGAGCCCCGTGCTGCCGTAGCCGTTGACCCTCAGCGCCTGCGGCAGGCGCCCTGTGCTCCAGGGAAGCCGGTGGGACAGGTCTTCAGACAGCTGGATGCTTTCAGGAAGAGAGTTTATGATCTCAGTCCCTGCATCTCCTCTTTTCTAGAGGCACTAAACCTCTCCCTGACGCCATCAGACCCTTGAGACTGGCAGGAAACCTCGTAAAGTAAGTGCAGAGTGCACTGACCTGCCCCTTCAGCAAAGTTCCGTACGCTGAGCTTCCCAGCAGTCTCTCAGACCAACTGAGCTGCTGCCCCCGGGCTGCAGTCCTCATGCTGCCCCAAATAAAACTGAACTCGCCGCTCTCAAGTTGTGCTTCTTTTAGTCGACACCCTGCTATGTGCTTAGCTGAGCTTCCCCGTAGTATGAGCAGGCTTCCCGGGTAGCTCAGTAAAGAATCCACCTTCAGTGCCAGAGACCTGGGTTCAGTCCCTGGGCTGGGAAAACCTCCTGGGGAAGGGAATGGCTACCCACCCCAGTGTTCTTGCCTGGAGGATCCCATGGGCAGAGGAGCCTGCCGGGCTACGGTCCGTAGAGTTACAGAAAGTCGGACATGACTGAGCGACTAAGAATAGAATATGGGCATCTCAAAAAGGAGAAATGTGCAGATGCTTATTAATTCTCCGCTTGCATCACACTAGCTGATGACAAAGCAAGTCCCTCGGCCAAGTCCAGAGTCCCTGTGGGAGAGGGGCATGCAGGCCCGAGCGCGTGAGGAGGGGCTCACTGAGCGCCGCCCCCGGAGCCGTGCATTTCAACCTCGCGGCCCGTGGTCCGGATGTCTGCACCCCCGCCCCCACTCACATGCCGAATCCTGTTTTCCAGTGTGATGTTATCAGGAGGTGAGAGCGTCCATGGGCGCTTTGATCGCAAAAGTGGAGCTTTCTTTCATGGATCGGGTTGGTGCTCTTCTAAGAGAGACCCCACAGAGCTCCCTGGTTCCTTTCATCATGCGAGGCTGCGGAAAGAAGGCGTGCAACCCGGACGAAAGCCTTCACCAGAACCTGGCTGTGCTGGCATCCCAGCCTTGGACTTCCAGCCTCCAACACTGTGAGACATTAGTTTATGTTACTGATAAGTCCCCCAGATTGTGGTATTTTGTTATAGCATCCCAAATGAACGAAGACAGAATAAGAAGTTAACCTAGCTTTGGGTTAGAACAGAGTCTTTTGATCTTTAAAAGCAACAGCATTTAAAAAAAGGAAAGCTTGTCTACCTGTTGCTTAAGTCCCAGAGTCGTGCCTGACTCTGTGACCCCACGGGCTGTGGCCCACGAGGCTCCTCTGTCAAGGGGATTTCCCAGAGAAGAATACTGCAGTGGGTTTCCATTTTCTTCTCCAGGGGATCTTCCTGGACCAGGGACTGAACCTGCATCTCCTGCACTGGTGGGGGGATCCTTTACCACTGAGCCACCAGGGAAGCCCGGTGTACTTTTTAGCTCAAATGCATAAATTTGGACATCGAAGGACTGTTGTTATGGATGAAGAGATACATGCATCACAAAAAGTCGATTATCTTTTCTTTTTGAAATGCTGTGGCTTTTATAGATAAAAAGACACGGTTCTAACCCAAAGCTAGAGCTAATGTCTTCTTAGTTCATTTGGTACGCTACAACAGAAAACCGCAGTCTGGGGGCTCATCAAACTTGATGGACATGTAGGTAGTGAAGGACTGTTGTTATGGATGAAGAGATACATGCATCACAAAAAGTCGATTATCTTTTCTTTTTGAAATGCTGTGGCTTTTATAGATAAAAAGACACGGTTCTAACCCAAAGCTAGAGCTAATGTCTTCTTAGTTCATTTGGTACGCTACAACAGAAAACCGCAGTCTGGGGGCTCATCAAACTTGATGGACATGTAGGTAGTGAAAGTGAAAGTGAAGTCATTCAGTCCTGTCTGACTCTTTGTGACCCCATGGACTGTAGCCTACCAAGCTCCTCCGTCCATGGGATTCTCCAGGCAAGAATACTGGAGTGGGTTGCCATTTCCTAGGTAGGGCCCATCCTTAGGAGATGAGGTACCTTGATAAGATACCCAATGTATCGTGATGAAGTGCCTAGGGCTGGGAAGAGGGCCAGATGATCTCCATTTTGTGCAATGTTAGCTATTTAAACACAGCTCAACATATTAACTATTTACCCTTGACCCTTGACTTGCGGTCACTGTCTTCTCCTTAAAGGGGCCTGCACCTGAACTTGTACACTTTGATTTTTCCTTCATGATATTGGAATCCTTTAGAGTGCCCAAAGGTACTTAACACTCCTTTTTTTTTTTTTTTTTAATCTTTGGCTTTGGGCATTGTTTCCCAGTCCTCAGAACTTCTTAGTTTGCCCTCCTCCTCCCTGATCAGACCAACACCCACCTTGTGGGATCTGTCAGGCCTGTCCACCAAGCAGGAGCTTAGAAAATGTACATCTACTTTTATGTCATTTTAGTATAAAAATCCAAAGACTCCTCCCTGATTGCTTAAGGGTATCTTTTGAGGTTTCCAGTTTTCACAATATTGATTCTCAGCCCTTTATATCAATAGCAATGCCTTTAAAATCTAATGAGAAACCTCTACAAGTCCAGTGTCCAGGACCCGAAGACTTCATATAATCCAGTTAACTAGCAGTGCAGACTATGGGCCCCACCCCCTTCTTTTGATAACAGGTACTTTGTAATACTTCTTTAGCATCCTGAGATGATAGTCATATTTACTGAACCATCTATACATATCAAAAATTAATAGAAATTCATGAATTCTAAAGTGAATAATGTAAAAGGAAAATAAGTGTTAATGAAATACTAGTTTTGATACACAATCCTAAAAGGTGAAGTAAGTAGCCAGATGTTTCCCCCAACTGTAGAATTCCTGGAATGTGACAACTGCAAACGCTGATTGATATAGGAGTGTGTAATGAAGTCCCAAACACCATGGAAAGCCTTACTGTTGGCATGGAGCTTTCTGAAGTAACAAAGAATGGTACGTAAAATTTCTTACAAAACAAAGGAAGATCTTTACCCCATACACACAGTAGTTCCACTTCCTGGAGCCTTCAGCATATATTAAAACAATGTCATGGAATCCCCTGGTGGCCCAGTGGCTAAGGCTCCATGCTTCACTGCTGAGGACCAGGGTTCAGTCTCTAACTAGGGGAGTAAGATCCCACAAGCCACGTGACACATCCAAAAATAAATAAAATAAAACTGCTAAAATACTTAGAATTTTATGACAACTTGCTGTTTGTGGGTTCAGATAAATACAAGCAGCTTTTCCTTTATTTGACTGTCTGGTGGCTAATTTTTTGAAAATTGTGTATAATAAAGACCATTTCTTGCTTGTGCCAGATGGTCTCAGCAATGGCAAGATGTCTTAACAGATGGCCAGAAGGCACAGGAAAAGATGCTCAGCGTCACTAATGATGAGAGAAATGCAATACCACCCCACACAGGTCAGAGTGGCCGTCTTCAAAGTCTGCGAGTAACAAACACCAGAGGGGGTGTGAAGGGAAGGGAGCCCTCTGTCGCTGTCGGTAGGAGAGTAAGCTGGAGCCGCCACTATGGACGCCAGTATGGGGTTCCTCAGGGAACTAGAGCCGGAGCTGACACGGGGTTGCGCGGGCACAGCCCTGGGCATAAACCCTAATGAGACTCACCGCAGGATCGCGCGGGCACAGCCCTGGACATAAACCCTAATGAGACTCATCACAGGATCCTGTGGGCACAGCCCTGGGCATGAACCCTAATGAGACTCATCACAGGATCGTGCGGGCACAGCCCTGGGCATGAACCCTAATGACACTGGCTCAGAAAGATGCTCGTGCCTCTGTGTGCATAGCAGCCACTCAGAATAGCCAGGACAGGAAGCCACCTAGATGCCTATCAACAGGGGACAGACACAGAAAATGCGGCGCACCCTCACCACTGAAATGCGGTGCCGCCTCTTTCTTTCGATTAACACCAGTGCGGCTCACTGGTGAAGAATCCGCCTGCCAATGCAAGAGACACAGCTTCAGTCCCTGATGGGGGATCCCCTGGAGAAAGAAATGGCAACCCACTGCAGCATTCTTGCCTGGGACTTCCCAAGGGCAGAGGCGCCTAGTACAGCCGATGGGGCTGAGAAGAGCTGGACAGGACTTGTGACTAAACAACAGCCCTAATGCTGCTTACCAACAACACATTTTGGCATTTCCATTTTGCTTCATTGGTCTTACTGTCAGTTAAGACACAGGTTCCACACTCTTTAAGGAAGAAAAAAAAAGATGTGGTAATGCATAGATGCAATGGAATACCACTCCGCCATAAAGAGAATAAAATAATGTGGTTTGCAGCAACATAGATGAAGTTACAGGTTATCATAATAAGTGAAGTAAGTAAGAGAAAGACGAACACCATATAATATCACTCATATGCAGAATCTAAAATATGACACAGATGATCCTATCTGTGAAACAGAAATAAAATCACAGAGAGATCAGGCTTATAGCAGTGAGAGAAGGGGGATGGAATGGGAGTTTTAGGTTGGCTGAAACACAAACTAGGACATTTAGAATGGATAAACAACAAGGTCCTACTATTTAGTATGAGGAACCACACACAGTCTCCTGGGGTGAGCCATAATGGAAAAGAACATAGAAAATAATGCATGTATGTGTATGACTGAGTCATTCGGCCGCACGGCAGAGCTTGGCACAATGCTGTAAACCAACTGTGCTTCAATTTAAAACTGTAAGATGTCTGGCATCATTCAACTTCCTCCTAGGAAAGGCCTGTTGGCACTCTTTAATCAATACAATTTAAAAAATATCCAATTTCCCCATAGAGGGCAATCCCATGCCACTGAATGATGTCTTTTTTTTTTTTTTCCAAGAGACTTGACTTTACTATTATTTTTTACTTTACAATACTGTATTGGTCTTACCATACATCAACATGACTCTGCCACAGGTATACACACGTTCCCCATCCTGAACCCCGTACCATCCCTGTGGGTGATCTCAGTGCACCAGCCCCAAGCATCCTGTATCCTGCATCGAACCTGGACTGGTGATTTGTTTCTTATATGATGTTATACATGTTTCAACGCCATTCTCCCAAATCATCCCACCTCTCCCTCTTCCACAGAGTCCAAACGACTCTTCTACACATCTGTGTCTCTTTTGCTGTCTCGCATACAGGGTTATCATTACCATCTTTCTAAATTCCATATATGCGTTAGTATACGGTATTGGTGTTTTTCTTTCTGGCTTACTTCACTCTGTATAATTGGCTCCAGTTTCATCCTCCTCATTAGAACTGATTCAAATGTTTTCTTTTTAATGGCGGATTAATACTCCATTGTGTATATGTACCACAGCTTTCTTATCCATTCGTCTGCTGATGGACATCTAGGTTGCTTCCATGTCTATCAAGGTAAAAGTTTGTCGGATCCAGCTAATTGAATCCGCGAGAGGCTTGGTCCAACACCGTTAGAGAGGACTGACTTTTTGCACTGACTGATAAGGCAGTCCTTGAACACCATATTCTCTTATTGTTTGGAAACATGTAACTATATTCTGAGCTTTCCCTTTCATTGTCTAACCACACTCTGACAAGAATTCTCACTTATTTAGCTTAAACCTCTCTCACTTTAGCGAAAGCTGAAGAACTGAGGTTATAAAAGGCTATGGAACTAAGAATGCTCAGTGCATCTTAAAAATGCATAATCATAGTAGAAAATAAGTCCATCTCTCACCTTTTAACCTCACCCAAGGAAAAATGTGACTCCATGATTAGCGGGCCAGTGCAGCAGCTGGCCGTCCTCCAAGGTACTGTCAGTTTGGCAAATCAGGAAGCAAGTTACTTGAACTATTTACAAAGTGCACTTGTTATTTCGGCATCACGCAGCCTCTTTAACAGGTGTGTGAGTCTCATTTTCTTGCTTTGAGAAGGATGCGAAGATGAATGGAGCTGAGCAACCCTTGGTTCATGCATCTTTCAAGACCATTACAGGATGGCTGACTTGTTGTCTCACCCTGAAGTTGACGTGAGCCTGTGGCCATGGGGAAGGGGGATGCGAAGATACCGTCAGAGCCCTAAGCCATCTGCCTGCCCCGAGGCACTATGGTTTCCTCCCCTGTTTACAGTGTGCGGTCTCTAAGCTTACGCTGGCATGCGAAAAGGATACGGCCTCAGTGATTACCTTGGGGTGTACCCACGCCTTGCTGTGACCAGGCGGATTGTGCCGGCATCAAGGGGTTGTAGAATGCTCCAGCACTGGCAGAAGGGGTGAAGGCTTGGCTCAGAGGATGGAAAGGCAGTAGGAAAGATTGACCTAGATGGACTGGAAGGATATAGAGCCAGAAAACGGGAGAGGATGGAAAGGCAATAGGAAAGATGACCTAGACGGACTGGAAGGATATAGAGCCAGAAAATGGGAGAGCAAAGCAACACGGCTAGAGACAGTTTTGGAGAATGAGAATGTTTTTCATGATTATACACCCCTGGCATCACGGACTCGATGGACGTGAGTTTGAACAAGCTCAGGGACTTGGTGATGGACAGGGAGGCCTGGCGTGCTGCAGTCCATGGGGTTGTAAAGAGTCGGACACGACTGAGGGACTGAACTGAACTGAAGTTCACTCTGTTTATTTAGTTGGTTATGTGTAGTTTGAGACATCGGTGTTAAACCACGATAGTGGTTTTATTGGGAAAATTCTGAGGGTCTTTACTTCAACAAAACTGTTCTGTGACCCTATGGACTGAAGCCCGCCAGGCTCCTCTGTGCATGAGGTTCTCCAGGCAAGAATACTGGAGTGGGTTGCCATGCCCTGCTCCAGGGGATCTTCTCAACCCAGGGATAGAACCCAGGCCCCTTACATCTCCTGCATTGGCAGGTGGGTCCTTTATCGTTAGTGACACCTTGGGAGCCCACTAAGAGGTCAAGAGACCAAAACAGATTTTCATTTTCACACACAGTTCAATCCACTCTGGAATTTACCCTTAAGATAGATCCCCTTTCCGAACTTCCGAACTTTCGGGAATAGATCCAGCCGTTCACTCCAGATCTTTTCTTGTACCTACTCCCTCCCACTGCAACACACACACACACACACACACACACACACACACACACACACACACACACACACACACTATTGTCTATCCTGTTACCAAAGGGCTTGAGGGCAGTATCTTTTATTTCCTTACTGAAATATTTCAGGCTACCAGCCCATCATCTGAGCAGAAATCAATTTTGGTCTAAACATCATTTTTAAGTATATCATCATTATTGCTATTCATTGATTTTAAATGGAGAATTTTTGGAAATTAAACTAGAAAAATATTCTTTCACTTGAAAATGGAAGAAATTCTAACTACTTTCAAATTTTTTGGACTACTTTAAGCCTAGTAGACATGCATTGTTATTTTTCTTTTAGCTTTCCATCATATTTTGATCTTATAAGCCCCATGCCACATTTTCTTATTTCTGAAAAAGTCCTCAGTTCAGTTCAGTCACTCAGTCATGTCCAACTTTTTGAGACCCCGTGGACTGCAGCACAATAGGCTTCCCTGTCCATCACCAACTCCTGGAGTTACTCACACTCATGTCCATTGAGTCGGTGATGCCATCCAACCATCTCATCCTCTGCTGTCCCATTCTCCTCCCACCTTCAATCTTTCCCAGCATCAGGGGCTTTTCAAATGAGTCAGTTCTTGGCATCAGGTGGCCAAAGTATTGGAGTTTCAGCTTCAGCATCAGTCCTTCCAATGAATGATTTCCTTTAGGATGGACTGATTGGATCTCCTTGTAGTCCACGGGACTCTCAAGAGTCTTCTCCAACACCACAGTTCAAAAGCATCAATTCTTCGGCACTCAGCTTTCTTTATAGACCAACTCTTACATCCATACATGACCACTGGAAAAACCATCGCTTTGACTAGATGGACCTTTGTTGGCAAAGTATTATCTCTGTTTTTTAATATGCTGTCCAGATTGGTCATAACTTTTCTTTCAAGGAGCAAACGGTTTTTAATTTCATGGCTGCAGTCACCATCTGCAGTCATTTTGGAGCCCAAGAAAAATTTCTAAAGAATTACTTATATTCTTTTTAGACCTGGTTTCCTCATTTGCAAAATGCAAGTTCAGATCTCCCTGATTCTCGCCCTTCTCTCTGTGACCCCGTGGTTGTTGCTTTCTCTCTCTTCTTCTTCTTTTTTTAAATCTTTTGGCCACACAGCAGGTGAGCTCTTATCTTCCCAGCCAGGGACTGAACCTGAGTCCCCAGCATTAAAGTGAGGATTCTTAACGGACCACCAGGAAAATACCTTTTCCCTCTTCTTAACTGCAGAGTGAAAGACTGCACGCTTTGTTAGTTGCATTTATCCTACAATAAGGGAAGTAATTTGAAGGGTCATCAGTAATTCTTAGCTTTCCCGTAAAGGCAGATCACAAAGACGTCCAGCTATTTCTTTTCTGGTCTCAGGCAGAACTCGGGCAAGTCCGGAGGCAGTGGACGCACTTAGAATGCCTTTGCGCCTTCATCATGATGGTGACCATGGACTCCTCTCCGTTTCCCACTTAATTAATACATCACTCAAAATGCCAGTATTTCCTCTCACTCGTCACACTGAAGGCCATAAACGTCATGTAGAGGTGGGTGTGTATTAGTTATTATTTCCTTTGTTTGTGTTAATTAGGTTAAACATCAGGGTTTAAAACAAACACAAACAATATTTTGGAAATCCTTTGCATTTTGTGACCAGGTTGAAATAATAAATCCTTTATACCTAAAATCAGAAACAAAATTATTTGTTACCTATTTCCACCACATACTTTTACATTTATTTGTCAGTTTACTTATTTAATAACCGCTGTTTAGTATATTTCCACTTATTTCTAAAAACCATTTGAGGCAGTTTCAAAGAGTACACATACTTGAGGTGTACTTGAAATGATTAAATAAAATTAAACTTTAAAAACTTGCACATAACTTGCATCTGGTTTGAATAAAGCAATATGGACAATATTTATTTACAAAAGTTTGGCTTTTTCATATGAGATTTTCCTACCTTTCAGTTTTCACAGTAGTAGGATGAACATCCTATATTTTGTTGATTATTTTTTAATGGCTTCATCTCCTGTGAATGCCAGCACGCCATGGATATGACATGAATCTTTCTCACTGGTATGTTCCTCTTTTAGCAACACATAAATTGGAGAGCTGAAGAACTGTTACGGAGTTGAAAAGGCACAAACGCTTATGTTTGGCACCAGATAGTGGACCCCTCAGTGTTACTGCTCTTGGGCATTTCTATTGAGTTACTTATTTAAATCCTAATATGATTTCAGCTTTTTATAACTAATCTCTTTATATGAGGAGCTAATTTTCATAACACATTCTGGCATGGTCTTCAAAACCAGGTCAGCCCCTTGTGAGACATATATTCTGACCAGTCAGGGCCAAGCGCACCCTCATTCAGTGGTAGGATGACTTCAGAGTGCTCCAGGCCCGGGAATACTCACTGTGCCTCCCCCTAGGTGCTGGCTGTTTCATAAACATTAAGCCTTTTAGTTGAACATTCAACAGTCAACAAAAAAAAAAAAAAAAGCAAACTGTGAGAGTTATGAGATAAGCTTTATCTGGGGTCAAATGAGGACTCTAGCCCAGGAAACAGCCTCTCTGGGCGCTCTGAGGCACTCTCAGAAGAAGGAGGGAACAGGTCAGTGCAGACGGGATTTTACTAAAGGGGCAGGCATGACCTGAAGCTCACACTTGGATAGGAGGCCGTTGCTAGTCACAAGAAAGTCGCTGCTCCTCACGAGGAGCAGAAACCCCTGCTACCGATTTCAGTGCTTTTCTAGATTTAAGAAGATGCACGAGGGGGGCTCGTCAGGTGCTCTGCTGAAAGTGTCGCTCTGACATCTGTTACGGCAGCTCTTGCCAGAGCACCGACTGCCTCGTCCTGATCTCCACCCTGAAACCTTTTCAGGGCTTGTGGAAGGCCAGCAGCTGCCGTGGCTAACGATTCCATTCTTCTAGAACCAGATGGTGAGTGGCAGTTTTTAGTTGGCACCATAAAGCTGGTGTTATTTAAAGGCTGAAGAGAAGATTCAGAGAGGAGGAGACTCACCAAGACGATGTGCTTTATCACCTACTAATTTTTGCTCAGTTGAGTTCAGTTCAGTCGCTCAGCCATGTCCAACTCTTTGTGACCCCATGGACTGCAGCACGCCAGGCCTCCCTGTCCATCACCAACTTCCTGAGTTTACCCAAACTCATGTCCATTGAGTCAGTGATGCCATCCAACCATCTCATCCTCTGTCGTTCCTTTCTCCTGCCTTCAAGCTTTCCCAGCATCAGGGTCTTTTCCATTGACTTAGCTCTTCGCATCAGGTGGTTAAAGTATTGGAGTTTCAGCTTCAGCATCAGTCCTTCCAGTGAATATTCAGGACTGATTTCCTTTAGGATGTACTGGTTGGTTGGATCTCCTTGCAGTCCAAGAGACTCTCAAGAGTCTTCTCTAACAAGACAGTTCAAAAGCATCAATTCTTCGGCACTCAGCTTTCTTTATAGACCAACTCTTACATCCATACATGACCACTGGAAAAACCATAGGTTTGACTAGATAGACCTTTGTTGGCAAAGTAATATCTTTGCTTTCTAATGTGCTGTCTAGTTTGGTGATAGATTTTTTTTCCAAGGAGCAAGAGTCTTTTAATTTCATGGCTACAGTCACTATCTTCAGTGATTTTGGAGCCCCCCACAAAATCTCTCATTGTTTCCATTGTTTCCCCACCTATTTGCCATGAAGTGATGGGACCAGATGCCATGATCTTAGTTTTCTGAATGTTGAGTTTTTAACCAGCTTTTTCACTCTCCTCTTTCACTGTCATCAAGAGGCTTTTTAGTTCTTCTTCACTTTCTGCCATAAGGGTGGTGTCATCTGCATACCCCAGATAATTGATATTTCTCCCGGCAGTCTTGATTCCAGCTTGTGCTTCATCCAGCTTGGCATTTCTCATGATGTACTCTGCATATAAGTTAAATAAGCAGGGTGACAATATACAGCCTTGCTGTACACTTATCCCAATTTGTAACCAGTCTGTTGTTCCATGTCCAGTTCTGTTACTTCTTGACCTACATGCAGGTTTCTCAGGAGGCAGGTAAGGTGGCCTGGTATTTCTATCTCCTCGAGAATTTTCCACAGCTGGTTGTGATAGACACAGTCAAGGGGTATTCTGTAGTCAATAAAGCTGAAGTATATCTTTTTTCTGGAACTCTCTTGCTTTTTTGATGATCCAATGGATGTTGACAATTTGATCTCTGGTTCCTCTGCCTTTTCTAAATACAGCTTCAACATTTGACGTTCATGGTTCATGTACTCCTGAAGCCTGGCTTGGAGAATTTTGAGCATTACTTTACTAGCATGTGAGATGAGTGCAATTGTGCGGTAGTTTGATCATTCTTTGGAATTGCCTTTGTTTGGGATTGGAATGAAAACTGACCTTTTCCAGTCCTGTGGCCACTGCTGAGTTTCCTAAATTTGCTGGCATATTGAGTGCAGCACTTTCACAGCATCATCTTTGAGGATTTGAAACAGCTCAACTGGAATTCCATCACCTCTACTAGCTTTGTCCAGAGTGATGCTTTCTAAGGCCCACCTGACTTAGTATTCCAGGATGTCTGGCTCTAGTAGAGTGATCTCACCATCATGGTTATCTGGGTCTTGAAAATCTTTTTTGTATAGCTCTTATGTGCATTCTTGCCACCTCTTCTTAATAATATCTTCTGCTTCTTTTAGGTCCGTACCATTTCTGTCCTTTATTTTGCCCATCTTTGCACGAAATGTTCCCTTGATATATCTAATTTTCTTGAAGAGATCTCTAGTCTTCCCATTCTGTTTTTTCCCTCTATTTCTTTGCGTGGATCACTGAAGAAGGTTTTCTCATCTCTTCTTGTTATCCTTTGGAACTCTGCATTCAAATGGCTATATCTCTCCTTTTCTCCTTTGCCTATAGCTTCTCTTCTTTTCTCAGCTATTTGTAAGCCCTCCTCAGACAACCATTTTGCCTTTTTGCATTTCTTTTTCTTAGGGGTGGTCTTGATCACTGTCTCCTGTACAATGTCATGAACCTCAGTCCATAGTTCTTCAGGCACTCTGTTTAACACACTTAATCCCTTCAATCTATTTGTCACTTCCACTGTATAATTATAAGGGATTTTATTTAGGTCATACCTGAATGGTCTGACCAAAGCAAACCATTCAATATCACAGTTATCCAAGCCTATGTCCCAGTCAGTGACGCTGAAGAAGCTGAAGTTGAGTGGTTCTATGAAGACCTATGAGATCTTCTGGAACTAACACCCAAAAAGATGTCCTTTTCATTATAAGGGACTGGAATGCAAAAGGAGGAAGTCAAGAAACAACCAGAGTAACAGGCAAACTTGGCCTTGGAATACAGAATGAAGCAGGGCAAAGACTAACAGTTTTGCCAAGAGAACACACTGGTCATAGCAAACACCCTCTTCCAACAACACAAGAGAAAACTCTACACATAGACATGACCAGATGGTCAACACCGAAATCAAATTGACTATATTCTTTGCAGCCAAAGATGAAGAAGCTCTATACAGTCAACAAAAACAAGACCAGGAGCTGACTGTGGCTCAGATCATCAACTCCTTGTCAGATTCAGGCTTAAATTGCACCCAAGAACTGCACTTCAGGCTCTCTGTTGACCATGATGGCGACTCCATTTCTTCTGAGGGATTCCTGCCCACAGCAGTGGAGATAATGGTCATCTGAGTTAAATTCACCCGTTCCAGTCCATTCAGTTCACTGATTGCTAAGATGTCAATGTTCACTCTTGCCGTCTCCTGTTTGACCACTTGCAGTTTATCTTGATTCATAGACCTGACATTCCAGGTTCCTGTACTCTGTTGCTATTTACAGCATCGGACCTTGCTTCTATCACCAGTCACATCCACAACTGGGTGTTGTTTTTGCTTTGGCTCCACCTTTTCATTTTTTGTGGAGTTATTTTTCCACTGACCTCCAGTAGCATATTGGGCACCTACCGACCTGGGGAGTTCATCTTTCAGTGTCTTATCTTTTTGCCTGTTCTTACTGTTCATGGGGTTATCAAGGCAAGAATACTGAACGAATTTTTGTTAGTTAACTGTTAACCCAAACATGATACAGTTTAACTTCATTCACAGGTTAAACACATTCAGAAGTAGGCACTCGATGATTCATATGGACCCTCTGATAAGTCTTCATAGACCCATGCTATTTCTGTTCCTGCTCTGCCCAACTATGTACTTGACATTCATTTTCAAGTTTGCCTCATTGCCTAAAGTGGCTGCTAAAATTCTGGAAATTGCACTTATAGTTCACTGAAGAAGCAAATGGAGTCACGAGGGAGACAGAACTGGTGCAATGCAGATTTGTGTCCCCCTCTTCAGGGCTTTTATTGGGAGCCATCCTCATCGAATGCTCCTCTCTTAAGAGCCACTGGCCAGTCATGGCAACATACAAATGACAGCGATGCTGCTGGTGGGGGTGTGGGATGGAAGAAAACGTTTCTATTTTTAAATCAAAGCCAAGGATGGATTTGGGGCAGAAACTCATGATCTCTGCCATGATAAGGGCAGAGTCAGGCTCTTAACCCAGAGGTCACAGGTTTCAGTTCCTCCATACACAGTATAAGCCACCAGCGTTGAGAAACCGAACATCACATCTATTTCTTTTTGTATAGACCACAGTTTGAGCACAGTACAGAGAGTTAGCCAGCACTCTTGCCTGGAGAATCCCATGGAGGGGGGAGCCTGGTGGGCTACAGTCCATGGGGTCGCAAAGAGTCGGATACGACTGAGCGACTTCACTTTCACAGAGAGTTATATGTGTTTGTTAAATTGATAGATGAATGGATGCGTGAGTCAAAGAAATGCATGAAGGGTGGAGCAGTAGGGCTATACCTGCTGGTTAGTCAGGGCTGCATAGTCCTATATGCTAGTGTTTTTATTTTGTAAATAATGGAGGTAGAGCTTAGGATGGCTTGGTGTTCATGGTGAGAAATGAAACAAACTGAATTGTCAAATTTAAATTCTGTGTGTTACTGTTTACAATTAGCAGTTAATGTACATGTGTTAAATAGCCAAGATTTGAAAATGATCTACATATCCAACAACAGAATGGATAAATCAGATGCGGTGTATATATATATATATATATACACACAACTGTATATACAATAAGATAGTACTCAGCTCTAAAAATGCATGAAATAATGCCATTTGCAGCAACATGGATGGACCTACGGATTATCACACTAAGTGAGATCAGTCAGACAGAGAAAGACAAATATCATTGTTGTTCAGTTGCTAAGTCATGTCCAACTCCTTATGACTGCATGCAGCATGCTGGGATCCTCTTTTCTCCACTGTCTCCTGGAGTTTTCTCAAACTAATGTCCATTGAGTCAGTGAGGCTATCTATCCATCTCATCCTCTGCTGCCCTCTTCTCATTTTGCCTACAGTCTTTCCCAGTGTCAGGGACTTTTCCAGTGAGTTGGTTCCTTGTATTAGGTGGCCAAAGTACTGGAGCTTCAACTTCCATATCAGCACTTTCAATGAATGTCCAGGGTTTACTTCTTTTAGGATTGACTGGTTTGATCTCCCTGTAACCCAAATGGCTCTCTGGAGTCTTCTGCAAAACCACAGTTAAAAAGCATCAGTTCATCGGCACTTGATCTTCTTTATGGCCCAGCTCTCACATCCACACACAGCTACTGGAGAAACCATAGCTCTGATGATGCAAACCTTTGTTGGCAAAGTGATGTCTACACACTGTCTAGGCTGGTCATAGCTTTCCTTCCAAGGAGTAAGCGTCTTTTAATTTCATGGCTGCAGTCACCATCTGTAGTGATTTTGGAGCCCAAGAAAATAAAGTCTGTCACTGTTCCCATTGTTTCCTCATGTATTTGCCATGAAGTGATGGGACCAGATGCCATGATCTTAGTTTTCTGAATGTTGAGTTTTAAGCCAGCTTTTTCAATCTCCTCTTTCACTTTCATCAAGAGGCTCTTTAGTTCCTCTTCACTTCACTGTCTTCCAGTAGGGTGGCGTCATCTGCATGTCTGAATTTGCTGATATTTCTCCTGACAATCATGCTTCTAGCTTGTGCTTCATCCAGCTTGGCATTTTGATTGATGCAAGCTGTATGGAAGTTAAATTTGCATAACCACAATGTCAGCCTTGACATATTCTTTTCCCAGTCTTGAAACTGTCTGTGGTTCCGGTTCTTGCTGTTTCTTCTTGAGCTGCATACAGGTTTTTCAGGAGACAGGTAAGGTGGTCTGGCAATTCCATCTCCTGAAGAATTTTCCAGTTTGTTTTGATCCACACAGTCAAAGGCTTAGCATAGTCAATGAAGCAGAAGCAGACTTTATTTTATTCTTTTTTAATTCCCTAGCTTTCTCCATGATCAATTTGATCTCTTGTTCCTCTGCCTCTTCAAAACCCAGTTTGTACATCTCAAAGTTCTTGGTTCACGTACCACTGAAGCTTAGCTTCAAGGGTATCGAGTATAATCTTTCTGGCAAGAGAAATGAAAGCAATTATATGGTATATTGAACATTCTTTGGTATTGCCTTTCTTTGGGACTGGAATGAAAACTGACGTTTTCCAGTCCTGTGACCACTGCTGAGTTTTCCACGTTTGCTGACGGACTGAGTGTAGCACCTTGACAGCATCATCTTTTAGGACTTTAAATAGCTCAGCTGAAATTCCGTCACCTCCACCAGCTTTGCTCACAGTAATGTTTCCTAAAGCCTGCCTGACTTCACACGCCATGATGTCTGACTCTAGGTCAGTGACCACACCATGTAACATCACTTACACTTGGAATCCAATATATGAAAAAATGGACTTACCTACAAAATAGAAAAAGACTCACAGATGTAGAGAACAGACTTGTGTTTGCCAAGGGGAGAGACTGTGAGGGAAAAGAAACTGGGAGTTTGGGATTAACAAGTGCAAACTCTTATTCACAGAACAGGTAAGCCATAAGGCCCTACTGTATAGCACAGAGAACTATGCTCAACATCCTGTGATAAGCTACGATGGAAAAATATCAAAAAGAAATTGTTTCACTTTGCTGTACGGCAGAAATTAACACAATCTTGCAAATCAACTCTACTTCAATAAAATAAATTAGAAATGAATAATAAAGCACATGTGTAAAAATCTTTGAAACACAGAAGGGGCTAAATAGCCATCAGCTTCATTCACTCATATGCATTCCTTTTATCAAAAATTCATCTCACTTATATGGATAAGTATATTTCTCCTTTTAATGACTGTATTTGACAAGTTTCTGATTGTCAATGTCTCAAAAAAATCTGTATTTTGAAGTAAACAATGAGGTGGATAAGTAAAACAATTATCTGAATATTTCAGAAACCTTTCTGTCTCAATTGCTTAAAAACGATTATCAAGATATTTCTCTTGACTTCCATTTCAAACACTGTGTTTGTCAATGAAATTAAATCAACCATTTGGCTCTTGATTATTTTGTATTTCTGGCCTCTTTGGCAAGTAATAATTGAGTGTGTAGTGAGTCTTAGTCCTTATCTGGGCAAATTGCTTATGCGTGACAGCACATAGGGGGAAGCAGACTGTTTTAAGCACAGTCGGTTCTAAGTTGCTTACACTTGGAGCAGAGATTCCAGAATCACCCAAACCTGCCTCACTTAGCTGAGCCCATCAGAACAGGAATGCCGTGAGACTGCCTCCAGGTCTTTGCTGCAGTCATATTATGCTGTGCAAGTATCGCTTGAAATAGGTGGGCTGCTGATCAGGCCTTGCAAAGAGTTTTACAATGTGGAACCTCAGGTTTTAGTGACATTTGTTGGATAATCGTCTGCCTTCTTAACTTATTGGTAAGCTTTGTCTGAAGATTCAGGTCTCTTTAATAGCTATATATATTCCACACAAGTTGTTAGGCCAGTTTTCAAGGTTCCGTGTGTTTCAAAATAATAACCAAACTAAATGCAGAAAAAGAGAGGTAGAGATGAATTACCAAAAGCAGGGAATGTGTATTTTCATTTCTGGTAACAAATGTCACATACTTCATTTTCTATTTGCTAGAAAAAAATTGACTTTGCTGGGAGAGAATATTAAAAGGAAAATGAACGCGAGGAGGAGACTGCTTGCAGCCGACAGGACAGCTCGGCGCCGGCAGCAGTCAGATGCCTTCGGGGAACCTGCGAGAGGAGCGAGGCTCGCCTCCAGGACAGCGTCTCAGCCTGAAGAGCTAACGGGGAGGCTGGGGAAGGCCCGCCCCTCCCGCCCCACCCCGCTGCCGCTGCCTTTCACTCCAGGCACCGCAGTTGGAGGGTATTCTCCTCCTCTTTCTCGTTGCTTCAGTAACAGCAGCTGCCACTAGATGCTGTTCCCGTTACCTGGGCATGTCAGCCTGGCTCGGTCACCGGCGCCAGCACTCAGCAGGCACTCACTTCACCGGACATCACATCAGCCAGTCATGTGAGATACAGGATCTTCCCAGTTTAGATCAGCTCTCGAGGAAATGGGCTGTTAAAAAAGACAGCACCTGGCTCCTCACACACACACACACGCACACACACACTCACATGCATGCACGCACACACACGCACGCACATGCGTGCATACACACACACACACGCACCCCTCCTCTTCAGCTGCCTCGATTGCTCTTGGGCCCAAGGTAAACAGCAGTACTGGAAGAGGGAAGAGAGTATATTCATCAGATGAGAAGCGACTTGTGAGAGGGCTCCGTGCAGTGCTGGCAGCTTACGGTGAGCCGTGTGGGACCCACGATCTCCGAAGAAGATATAGCTTTCAGACTAGGGACCAGCCTTGATCACTCAGGAGCTTTTGTGAAGCGGAGTTTTATTAAAGGATGAAAAGGGGCAGAGAAACTTTTGACAGAGACATCAGAAGGGGAATGGAGAGTGCCCCTCACTAGTCACTTTTCTAATTAGTTATTACAATGAATCAGAAGAATGTCTCAAGGTGGCAAAAATTTTACCAGACGCATTCCCACAATTTACATTTTAAGGTAACAGGATTCAGTTCAGTTCAGTCGCTCAGTCACGTCCGACTTTTTGCGACCCCATAAATCGCAGCACGCCAGGCCTCCCTGTCCATCACCAACACCCAGAGTTCACTAGACTCACATCCATCAAGTCAGTGATGCCATCCAGCCATCTCATCCTCTGTCGTCCCCTTCTCCTCCTGCCCCCAGTCCCTCCCAGCAACAGGGTCTTTTCCAATGAGTCAACTCTTTGCATGAGGTGGCCAAAGTACTGGAGTTTCAGCTTCAGCATCATTCCTTCCAAAGAAATCCCAGGGCTGATCTCCTTCAGAATGGATTGGTTGGATCTCCTTGCAGTCCAAGGGACTCTCAAGAGTCTTCTCCAACACCACAGTTCAAAAGCATCAATTTGATGCTCAGCCTTCTTCATAGTCCAACTCTCACATCCATACATGACCACAGGAAAAACCATAGCCTTGACTAGACAGATCTTAGTCGGCAAAGTAATGTCTCTGCTTTTGAATATGCTATCTAGGTTGACCATAACTTTTCTTCCAAGGAGTAAGCGTCTTCTAATTTCATGGCTGCAGTCACCATCTGCAGTGATTTTTGAGCCCCCCAAAGTAAAGTCTGACACTGTTTCCACTGTTTCTCCATCTATTTCCCATGAAGTGATGGGACCAGATGCCATGATCTTCATTTTCTGAATGTTGTTTCAAGCCAAATTTTCACTCTCCTCTTTCACTTTGATCAAGAAGCTTTTTAGTTCCTTTTCACTTTCTGCCAAAAGGGTGGTGGCATCTGTGTATCTGAGGTTTTTGATATTTCTCCTGGCAATCTTGATTCCAGCTTGTGTCTCTTCCAGTCTAGCATTTATCATGATGTACTCTGCATATAAGTTAAATAAGCAGGCTGACAATATACAGCCTGATGGACTCCTTTTCCTATTTGGAACCAGTCTGTTGTTCCATGTCCAGTTCTAACTGTTGCTTCCTGACCTGCATACAGATTTCTCAAGAGGCAGGTCAGGTGGTCTGGTATTCCTATCTCTTTCAGAATTTTCCACAGTTCATTGTGATCCACATAGTCAAGGCTTTGGCATAGTCAATAAAGCAGAAATAGATGTTTTTCTGGAACTCCTTTGCTTTTTCCATGATCCAGCGGATGTTGGCAATTTGATCTCTGGTTCCTCTGCCTTTTCTAAAACCAGCTTGAACATCAGGGAGTTCATGGTTCACATGTTGCTGAAGCCTGGCTTGGAGAATTTTGAGCATTACTTTACTAGCATGTGAGATGAGTGCCATTGTGTGGTAGTCTGAGCATTCCTTGGCATTGCCTTTCTTTGGGATTGGAATGAAAACTGATCATTTCCAGTCCTGTGGCCACTGCTGAGTTTTCCAAATTTGCTGGCATATTGAGTGCAGCACTTTTACAGCATCATCTTCCAGGATTTGAAACAGCTCAACTGGAATTCTATCACCTCCACCAGCTTTGTTCATAGTGATGCTTTCTAAGGCCCACTTGACTTCACATTCCAAGATGTCTGGCTCTAGATGAGTGATCACATCATCATGATTATCTGGGTCATGAAGATCTTTTTTGCACAGTTCCGTGAATCCTTGCCACCTCTTCTTAATAGCTTCTGCTTCTGTTAGGTCCAGACCATTTCTGTCCTTTATTGAGCACTTCTTTGCATGAAATGTTCCCTTGATATCTCTAATTTTCTTGAAGAGATCTCTAGTCTTTCCCATTCTGTTCTTTTCCTCTATTTCTTTGCACTGATCACTGAAGAAGGCTTTCTTATCTCTTCTTCCCATTCTTTGGAATTTTGCATTCAGATGCTTATTTCTTTCCTTTTCTCCTTTGCTTTTCACTTCTCTTCTTTTCACAACTATTTGTAAGGCCTCCCCAGATAGCCATTTTGCTTTTTTGCATTTCTTTTCCGTGGGGATGGTCGTCATCCTTGTCTCCTCTACAATGTCACAAACCTCATTCCATAGTTCATCAGGCACTCTATCAGATCTAGACCCTTAAATCTATTTCTCATTTCCACTGTAAGGGATTTTATTTAGGTCATACCTGAATTGTCTAGCGGTTTTCCCTACTTTCTTCAGTTTAAGTCTGAATAAGGTAACAGGATTAGAACATAACAATAGAAAGATCTTACCAGACCTACTCCCATAATTTACATTTTAAGATGACAGGATTAGTCACAAGGTTGTCAGGAAGGAGAAACTATCCTCAAGCAGGATACATTCTTGTTATATAATCCTAAACTGAGTTGTTCGTAATCATCAGTTTTGGGCTTAAAGAAAAAAACATTTTATGTGACTGAGACTAAGGAATACAGAGGGGGAAAAAAGATGTTTGTCCTTTCCTCTGCCTGAGAATTCCAGACCCTTTTCTCCTCCTCGGGGATCCCGGACGTCTTATCAACCTGCCTAGGGATTGACTCTCAGTATTAAGGGGTGGAGTTGAAACTGGTAGCCGACAGCATCCCTGGGGACACCTTTAGAAAGCTTGGGTCCTGAGGACCGAATCTCTGATGCCGTGGTTGAGACGCTTTGCAGCAGTCCCAGAACAGCGGCTGGCACACACGCCCATTCTTGGCATCTGAGCAAGGTTGGGAAGTGCAATGCACACATCCCAGTCTTGTCCTAAGAATAGACCAGTCAGAAGTTAGCCCTGGAGGACTCAGGGAGGGGTGGACATGTGAAAATAATAATTATCATTTCATCTCACTTGAAGACAGAAAATGCACCTTAATCATCAATAATTACTATATGGCTAGAATGCAGAAACTCATAATTCCTTTAATATGATAAATGTGAAAAACTCATCATAGCTATGGGTGAAAATCATACTGACATCGAAATCTCCTTCACATCGAAATTGACTAAAACGCACCGCTCTATCAGAGCAAGCTTTGCAACATCAATCAAAACACAGCTGACCCCGGACAGCAGGGATCTGAAGTGCATAGGTCTACTTAGAAGATAATTTAAAAAAAAATAAATGCACAGTCACATCCCCCCACTCCCACCCCATATCTGTGGGCTCCACATGAGAGGCCTGGGCCTGGGTGATCCTCCAAGGCAGAGTCAGAGAGGCTCCATAATTCAGGAGCGCGGAGGTCCACAGGGCCTGAGCACTGTGAAGCCCCGTCTGGGGCTGAGCACGGTGGGGTCCCATCCGGGCAGGTCCCGGAATGGACCGCCCTGAAGGTAGGGCCGGCCAATTGTAGCGCTTTCTAATTAAAGATCAATACACATTAATTATGGAGTGCTGGGAAGCACAGAAGAGCACAGAGAAAACAGGCACAGTTTTTGTAGTCTGGAAAACCCGCTAAGCGTCTTTCGGCATTTTCCCTTTACACGTATATCTCTAATGTCATTTACTCGTCTGCTTCTTGGCTGTGATGCGTCCTTGCTGCCCTGCAGGCTCCTCCCCAGTTTCGGGGAGCAGGGGCTGTCCTGCGGTTGCGGGGTGCAGGCTGCTCTCACCGCAGAGCAGGGCTCTGGGGAGCCTGGGCTTCCGCAGCTGCAGCTCCCACGCTCTGGACACGGGCTCAGAAGTGGAGGCCCAGGCTGCGTCGCTCTGCGGCGTGTGATCCCCAAGGAGCAGAAAGGGAAAGTGAAAGCAAAGTCGCTCCGTCGTGTCCACTCTTTGAGTCCCCTTCGACTGTAACCGGGGGCCCCCCTGCCCGTGGGATTCTCCAGGCGAGTCCTGATGGGGCTGCCATTGCCTTCCCCACCTAGGGCCAGGAACTGAGCCTGTGTTTCCTGCGCTGGCCCGTGATCCTTGTTCCACTGAGCCTCGGGGAGCCCTGGCGCCATTTCCGTTTGGGTCTCTTTCTCTTTCTTTGCGTCTCTCGCATCTCTTCATAATCAAATTCTGTGCACGCTAAGTTGTTTCAGTAATGTCCGACTTTTTGTGACCCCACAGACTAGCCCGCCAGGCTCCTCTGTCCATGGGCTTCTCCAGGCAAGAAGACTGGAGTGGGCTGCCATACCCTCCTCCAGGGGATCTTCCCCACCCAGGGATTGAACCTGCGTCTCTGACATCTCCTGCGTTGGCAGGCGGGTTCTTTACCACTAGCGCCACCTGGGAAGCCCCATCAAATTCTATACCTTCCTTGTTTTTCACTCAGCATCACATTATGAAAATTTATATACCTTACCAAGAATTCTTGGAAATCATGATAGTAGGAGGTGGAGGTCATTCTATCTTGAAGGATGGAAGCCACTCAGTTAATTATCTTGCATCTTTGAAAAATATTGAAGCTTAAATTCTCCAAGATTAAATCAACCTTGATGCAAAGATTGTCATCCAGGAAGTTAGTTAGGGAACACTGTGTATTCAAATTAGTAGGGAAGGACTCAAGGCAGAACTGGGCAGAGGAAGAAGCTGGTTCATGATGCAGTCATAGCAAAGACCCTAGATGACCCCACAGAGTACTGGGAAGTTGGGACTGTGCCTTCATAATTATCCCAAGGTTAGCCAAAGGGGCCAGGCCTGTGTACCCTATTTCATCAGATACAGGCTGCCCACGAACTGGTGCAACTGTGGTGAGACAGCCCTCTTCAGTTTTGGGCAATTAGATAACATCCGTTATAGTCAACTTCAGAAAGCTCACGTTATGTCCAGATGGTTACTGCATGCTGATTAGATGGTTTGCTGTAGACCAAACTCAGTCTGTTAGCCAGCAGCGCTCTTAGCATCTGGGAAAATAAGGGGCATCTGAATGACTGACCCAACTTCGAGGCCCGTCCCTTGCTTTGCTCAAATACATTTCTGTGTTTACGTTCTGAGAGTCACTGTTTTGGGATTATGTTGGTCTCATCTTCCTGGAGTGAGTTTGTGAGACAAAGATTGGGGGAGTGAATGGAAGTTTCTGCCACTGAAGCTGGTGTCCCCAAACTCACGCTCCCTGCTTCCCTCCTCTGCAAACCAGCCCAGCCTTCTCCCACCCTTTCCGGTCCTCTCTGCTGGTCTGACTCAGACCCTGCTCCCTAGGGGACCTAGGTCTCTTGTCACTGTGCCCGTCTCAGGCCTACGCTGTTGCTCTTGAGCACTCCCTGTTAAAGCTGGGCAAGGGAGTGCCCAGAGTTGCCCAGGGAGATTGCCTGGGTGCTAAACACACGCAGCCCTGGCCCCACTGTGTGAGAGCAGCCTTTACTGCCTCCGGTTACTTCCTACCGGTCCCTTTGCACCTAAGGAGTCTGAAATACGCAGTGGCAGCCACACGCTAAAGTTCCACGCCACTGTCTCTGTGTCCCTTGGTAGAAGAAGAACCATTTGGGAACTAGGATTTGAGCCTGGATTTGTGAGGATGGGAAGGAACGGATTTCTGAGGTGGGTTACTCAAAGCGATGGTGAGAGAAACAGCCTCTGTTATCACCCTTTGGCTTATCACCCTGCATTCTAACTTTGGGGAGCAAAGCATGATATAGTGCATAGGAATTTAGAGTTTATTCTGAATAGAATGTCATCCTGACGAGATATAGTCTTTAAAATGTTGCCTCACGCCTACCTTCTGTATGAGGTTCGAGAAGGAGGCGTTTTCGGGGGAAGAGTAAAGAAGCGAGATGGCACAGGAGGACGTGCTTGGCTCCAGTATCACCACAACTAAGTCTTAACAAAGATGGCAGAGGAGCCCAGAGGGAAACTCTAAAGCTGAGAGTCTTTCCGTGTTGATTCAAAGAGCAGTGAAGAGGTTGGACCTTCACACCTGCACACCGACAGCCGGTGGATGTAGCTGCGTCAGAAGAGGTCCTGGGCAAGGACTCCGCGGATGAGGACAGTTCTTGGAGGGAGCCGACACCTGAGGCCTGCAGCGCGCTGAGCAGCTGTCCTCGTCCTACGCAGATCGTCCGGACAGCGTCCGCAGCCTGCAGCCACGCCAGGTCCAGCCTGAATAGATACTCTGCTAAATGTCACAGATCGATAACCTGGTGTTACGGACTTTCTTGGCTTTTCTTCACTAGATTTCCATTTTTCATTTAAAGAAAACCTCTATGACCCCTTTATAAATGAAATCTTGCTTTCAAAAGACGTGCTTATTTTTAGACTGTTTCCTTCAGTTAAGTGGTGAATGATCAGATTCCACATGTGTTCAATCCATTTCTGTTTGGAAGGGCTATGCATTTTTGACTGGTTCCAACTCTCAAGGAAAACATATTTCTGAGTATGTAAGAAATGAATTCTGTTTCCAAAATACTGCTTCTAATACCTGTGCTTGGTTTGAGACTGTTACCCTGGCCCTTGAGTCACCTGTTGCTAACCAAAGCACATGGCTGGTTATCAGCCCCACTCACACGAGCCTGTCTGTTGTTTCATCTTGGTGCCAGACATCTGCAGACCTGTTGATTCTGTACTTTTAATGTCGGTTCTTACCATATTCAGTCTGACCTTGTATTAGCCAGGGTTTCCCAGAGAAACAGAACAGCAGGATATATGCGTATGTGCCCTAAAGCGTGATGGGAAGACAACACCCAGTTTCTTCTTTGAGGGTAATTCTCATCTTTCTGCTCTCTCTGTTTTTTCAGATACTTCAGTGGCTGCCATAGAGCTAAATGGTGTCATCCCCAGATGAGACTGCTCATTCACGTCAGTCTTCATGTGCTATTCATCTTTAAAAAAAAAAAAGACATGTACATAAACTCACTTTTTGCAAATAACCCATGAAACTAAAATGTGTTTAAGTTATATATAAACTGAAATGCAGCTGAAATAAGTTTAAAAATGAGTATAAAATAACATCATCAATAAAACATATAGACATACAAAGGGTACAGGTAGATATAAAAGTAAAAATTAGGTTGAATAAGAATGGATATATACATATATAAAAATTAAATGTTCCCTGGTGGCTCAGAGGTTAAAGCATCTGCCTCCAATGCGGGAGACCTGGGTTCGATCCCTGGGTTGGGAAGATCCCCTGGAGAAGGAAATAGTAACCCACTCCAGTATCATTGCCTTGAGAATCCCATGGACGGAGAAGCCTGGTGGGCTACAGTCCATGGGGTCGCAAAAAGTCAGACACGACTGAGTGACTTCACTTGAATAAGAATGGAATTATAAGGAATTGACCAGCATGATTGTGGAGGCTGAGAAATCCCGCCTCATCTGCAGCCTGTAAGGTGGAGATGATTGTGGAGGCTGAGAAATCCCTCCTCGTCTGCAGCCTGTAAGGTGGACGCAATTGTGGAGGCTGAGAAATCCCGCCTCGTCTGCAGCCTGTAAGGTGGAGACCCAGGAAACTTGATGACACAGGTCTAGTCCGGCTCGTAGTCTGAAGGCAGGGAAGATCAATGTCCCAGCTTGAAACAGTCGGAGAGAAGTTTCCTCTTATCCAGGGTTTTGATCTAGTCTTCGGCTGACTGGATAGTCCACCCACATTACAGAGAGGGCGATCTGCCTTGCTTAGTCTAATAATTCAAATGTTAGTCTCACCCAAATTGCCCTCACAGACACACCTAGAAATAGTTTAACCAAATGTCTGGGCACTCCACAGATCAGTCAAGCAGACTGATAAAATTAACTATCTTTCAGGTTTTTCTCTTATCCCGCCTCATCTGCAGCCTGTAAGGTGGAGACCCAGGAAACTTGATGACACAGGTCTAGTCCGGCTCGTAGTCTGAAGGCAGGGAAGATCAATGTCCCAGCTCGAAACAGTCGGAGAGAAGTTTCCTCTTATCCAGGGTTTTGATCTAGTCTTCGGCTGACTGGATAGTCCACCCACATTACAGAGAGGGCGATCTGCCTTGCTTAGTCTAATAATTCAAATGTTAGTCTCACCCAAATTGCCCTCACAGACACACCTAGAAATAGTTTAACCAAATGTCTGGGCACTCCACAGATCAGTCAAGCAGACTGATAAAATTAACTGTCTTTCAGGTTTTTCTCTGATAAATGTTGCTATCCTAAATTTTAAATGACCCGAAGAAAAGAACTTTATTGTGGTGGATTTATTGCTTTACTCAGACAAAGTACTCTCTCCCCCTGTTTTCAGAATATTTTTAGACTCAATCAAAAACTGAAGCATGAACTGTTAGATCAATACAAAAAACAGCTCTTATGTTTTATCTAGTCATGCTTTCTTCACGATCAAACCAAGAAAACCAAAACCGTGAACTATCCAGTAGAGAAACTCTTTTATCCATTTTTGTAATCTAATTTGATTTTTTTAATAGTCTATGGATTCTGAAATCACCTTTTGTATGATGGACATATTTATTATTATATATTGTATTAATTATAAATGTAATCTCTTTGATTTCTAAATTCCAGAAAGATCACATATGAGAAATATATGTATATTATAGTTACATGTTCTATAAATACATAATATATATTTTTGTAGTCAAGGCCTGCATATGTGACCACTCACTCAGTCTCTCACTGGGCTGTCAGGGAACCACAAACTGAGTACATTTGAGCCTGAAGGAATGTTGCTCTTCATACAGGTTTTCTCTAAAACTGACCTCAGTGTTTCTATCACTTAGTTCTAATTTCACTCTGAGTTGGTAGATCCCAGGATCTGCTGAGCTATTTGGCTCTGCATATTCAGTCATTCTCTCCTAATGTGTCTGTTTTCCTTAGCTCTGACCATCAGGAATTTGACTCTCCTTGGTCTTCTATATCTATAATTCTACTTATAATAACTTTTACATTTTGGTTCACTAACATTTTGTTTTGAAATATTTCCCTTGATCTTCCCAACAAATCACTGATTGTATGTTAATTTGTATTTATTTTTTCACCTTCTGTATTGTAACTTGCCTTTACTGTTCATGGGGTTCTTGAGGCAAGAATACTGAAGTGGCTTAACTTATATGCAGAGTACATTATGTGAAATGCCAGGCTGTATGAATCATAAGAGGGAACCAAAATTGCCAGAAGAAACATCAACAACCTCAGATATGTAAATGATACCATCCGAATGGCAGAAAGAGAAGAGGAAATACAGAGCCCTGATGAGGGTGAAAGGGGAGAGTGAAAAAGTTGGATTAAAACTCAAAATTCAGAAAACAAAGACCATGGCATCTGGTCCCATCATTTCATGGTAAGTAGATGGGGGAAAAGTGGAAATAGTGACAGATTTTATTTCCTTGGGCTCCAAAATCACTGCAGGTGGTGACTACAGAATTGAACTCAAAGATGCTTGTTCTTTGGAAGAAAAGCTGTAATAAATCTAGAGAGCGTAGTAAAAAGCAAAGACATCACTTTGCCGACATAGGTCCTTCTAGAATTAGACCATAAAGAAGGCTGAACACAAAAGAATTGATGGTTTCGACTTGTGGTGTCGGAGAAGACTCTTGAGAGTCCCTTGGACTCTTAGCCCAAGGAGATCAAACCAGTCCATCCTAAAGGAAATCAGCCCTGACTGTTCACTGGAAGGACTGACGCTGAAGCTGAAGTTCCAATGCTTTGGCCACCTGCTGTGAAGAGCCGGCTCATCAGAAAAGACCCTGATGCTGGGAGAGATAGAGGAAAGCAGGAGAAGGGGAGGACAGAGGATGAGATGGTTGGATGGCATCACCGACTCAGTGATGTGAGTTTGAGCAAACTCAAGGTGATAGTGAAGGTCAGGGAGGCCTGGCGTGCTGCAGGCCATGGGGTCACAGAGAGCTGGACACAACTGAGCGACGGAACAACAATTTCAACTTGCAGCTCTGCCATGCTCAGGTTTTTTCCACATTTTTTATATCCTGTTATCCTGAAATATCTTCTGTGACTATTTCCATCTTTTTCTTGAGCCATTTTTCTAGAAAGATTACATTTTCAGATTTTTTTTTTGAGAAATGAATAGATATTTCTTCGAGTGTCTCCTCATTTCCCTGACTAAGTCTTCTTGAGGGGTATAGCTTTTATTTATATCTCGCATATGTTCTTTCCCCCCCTCTCCCTGCATCTTTTTCTTCCACGTTTCTGCAACCGAAAAGTCTGCATGACTTGACATTCCATGTAATTCACAATGTAAGATAGAATTTCACTTAATAAATGTCTTACCCACTTCTTTCATTTGACATTTCTTTCATTTCTTGTCTATATTGAAATAAACTTCTTAAAAAATTACTCAGAGTTTGAGATACAGAATGACAAAAATCTATCAGCAATGAATGTTAATTATCCTCGGTTATTTTAGTTAAAATGATTAATCTATCTCTTTTGCAGAAGCAGCCTTGAAGCTGGAACATGTAACGGCAGATTTTCCCTCAAATCGCAACTCTGAAATAGTCGCATTGCTGCAGCCGTGATCATAGGCAAGAGAACTCATGTGTCAGTGAGGCCATGATTGCCAGCCACCTGATGGCGCCCGCGAAATGTGAGCTCATGTCTCTTTGGAGCATATAATGTACTGTGAGCTTGCTTTGTAATTGCAGGTGTAAATAGCAATCTGGACTTGCAGTCTGGCATCTGAACGTGCAATTTGCCATTTTACGATTCTGCCTGTGCCCGTGTTCAGATGCAGTGGTAAACGTGCCATGAGGGGCAGGCGCTTGGGGCCTGATCATGTCCTGATAATCCAATAGCAGACTCAGAGTCAGAGAATGCGGAAGATCAGCTTGGCAGGTGAGTCTGTATTATCCAGTTTACCTCTGTCGATTATTTACAGATCAAACACGGTGCGACTGTAGAATAAAGCTATTCATAGGTCAGTTTCAGTAACTTATTTTTCAGGGTGGTGTTACAAGTTGATATGGAGGTTCCCGTGGAAACTGAAAGTAGAGCTACCGTAGGATCCTTCTGCTTTATTGACAGTGCCGAAGCCTTTGACTGTGTGGATCACAACAAACTGTGGGAAATTCTTCAAGGGATGGGAATATCAGACCACCTGACTTGCCTCCTAAGAAATCTGTATGCAGGTTAAGAAGCAACATTTAGAACTGGACATGGAACAACAGACTGGTTCCAAATCGGGAAAGGAATATGTCAAGGCTGTATATTGTCACCCTACTTATTTAACTTATATGCAGAGTATATCATGTGAAATGCCAGGTTGAATGAAGCAAAAGCTGGAATCAAGATTGCCAGGGGAAATATCAATAACCTCAGATATGCAGATGACACCAACATTATGGCAGAAAACAAAGAGGAATTGAAGAGCCTCTTGATGAAAGTGAAAGAGGAGGGTGAAAGAGTTGGCTTAAAAGTCAACATTTAGAAAATGAAGATCATGGCATCCGGTCCCATCACATCATGGCAAATCGATGGGGAAACAATGGGAACAGTTTCAGACTTTATTTTCTTGGACTCCAAAATCACTGCAGATGGTGGCTGTAGCCATGAAACTAAAAGACGCTTACTCCTTGGAAGAAAAGCTATGACCAACCTAGACAGCATATTAAAAAGCAGAGACATTACTTTGCCGACTAAGATCCATCTAGTTAAGGGTATGGTTTTTCCTGTGGTCATGTATGGATGTGAGAGTTGGACTATAAAGAAAGCTGAGTGCCAAGGAATTGATGCTTTTGAGGTGTGGTGTTGGAGAAGACTTTTGAGAGTCCCTTGGACTGCAAGGAGATCCAACCAGTCCATCCTAAAGGAGATCAGTCCTGAATATTCACTGGAAAGACTGATGCTGAAGCTGAAGCTCCAATATTTTGGACACCTGATGTGAAGAACTGACTCATTGGAAAAGACCCTGATGCTGGGAAAGATTGAAGGTGAGAGGAGAAAGGGACGACAGAGGATGAGAAGGCTGGATGGCCTCACCGACTCAATGGACATGAGTCTGAGTGAGCTCTGGGAGCTGGTGATGGACAGGGAGGCCTGCTGTGCCACAGTCCATGGTGTTGCAAAGAGTCAGACAGGACTGAGCAGCTGGACTGAGGGTCCTGCACTCCCATTCCTGCGCGTACATCCAGGGAAAACCGTAATTTGGAAAGGTGCAGGCAGTGCACCCGTGTTCATCGCAGTGCTAATCACAATAGCCAAGACACGGAAGAAACCTAAAAGCTCGTTAACAAGTGAGTAAATAGAGAAGATGGGCATATCCATCCATCCACCTGCCTAACGAATTCCATTATGTATGATGGAGTGGTACTCAGCGACCAAAAAAACCGAACAATGCCATTTGCAGCAACGTGGATGGATCTAAGATTATCATACTAACTGAAGTCAGTCAGATAAAGAAAGATAGATATATGATATCACTTATGTGTGTAATTCAAAAGATACAGATAAATACTTATATACAAAAAGAAACCCACTCACATAGAAAGCAAGCATGGTTACTAAAGGAGAAAGCGGGGAGGGATAAATCAGGAGTTTGGAATAAACACAGACTGCATATGAAACAGAGAGTCAGCGAGGGCCTGGCGTACCGTGCAGGGAACTGCGCTCGACGCTCTGGAACAGCCTCCTCATAACTGGCCGTTGGCCGCACGCCTGAAACTAACAGGGCACTACTATGTCTAAGCTTAAAACCCACCCATCTATACAAAGGTTAACCTGTTGAATTTAAACTGATTAAAGAAAAATTTAAATTTTTCTTTTTGACAGAAAGCAGTTGGAGTTTAACACATTTGTCAGAACAAAAAAAATGTAGATTTTTTTCACAAAAAAAGAGTGAGAAGTAAAATAATGTACTTCCATCTAAATACATGTCAAGGAGCAAAGAAAAATGGGAAATAACTGTCTTATGTGATAATAGAGATCTCTATAGGATTTACATTGTGAATAAAGTAAATTATATATATGCACATATATACAGAAACTGCTAGAGAAAAACGGAATGCAGACAAGAAGTGGAAAGTGAATCCTTTTGTAGCTATAACATTCTAACAAGGCAAAGTTAATACCTTTGAGACAAATAAACCTTTGACAAATAAACACTATGCACGTTTTTAAAATCAAGTTTTTACTTTAGAATAGTTTTAGATCTATAGAAAAATTACAAAGAAAGTACACAATTGTCATATGCCCCGCATCCAATTTCTTCTACTATTAACATCTTATAAAAGGATGTCTATGTGTCACAATTAATGAACCAATGTTAATATAATAATATTCACTAAAGTACATACTTTGGGTTTTCTTAGCTTTCACATGATGCAATTTCCTGTTGCAGCCTCCCATCGACAGTATATTTATTGCCTGTATATATATATTTATTGTCTGACATATATTTATATATATATGTCTCCTTAGGTTCCTCTTGGCTGTGACAGCTTCTCAGACTTATTTCGCTTTTGATAACCTTGAAAGTTCTGGAGAGTGCTGGGCAAGTGTTTTTTCAAATGTTCCTTAGCTGGAATTTGTCTGGTATTTTCTCATGTTTAAACTGCACTGATGGGCTTTTGGAAGAAAGTTCACAGAGGCTGTCCATTCTAATCACCTCGTGCCAAGGGCACCGCAGTTTAGCAACTGGTCACTGCTGATGCCGGCCGTGGCCCCAGACGGAGGCGGAGCGCGTCGGCTCTGCCCTGGCCACGTCTGCAGCCAGGATGTTACGGTGATGAGCACTTTTCCTAGAGATGACTTCTACAGCTTCACTCGTTTCTCAGAGGCCGGGAGGCAATAACCCTGAAGAATCACTATATAAACTTAATTCTTTGCTTTGCAATCTCAATTTATGAATCAGAATCTTGGAAATGCATCAGGGACAAAACATATCTCAGGATCCTAACATTCTTGTGACGAAACACATTTATCAAAATATTTTCAAGCTACCAGAAGTGGGCTTTAAACATAGCCTTTAAAACCACTGAATTATTACGCACAAAGGTATTTTTTAAGCGACTCTTGCTATCTGGGGCCCTGCTGGTCTTGTTGCTGGGGGCTTTCTCTGGCTGCAGCGAGTGGAGGCCGCTCTCCCAGTGGGGTGCGCGGACTTCTCACTGCAGAGGCTTCTCTTGTGAGGACCAGGGGCTCGGGTAGCTGGGGCTCCGGGCTCTTTACAGTCGCAATAACTGCGGCTCACGGGCTTATTTGCTCCACAGCATGTGAGATGTTTCTGGACCAGGGATTGAACCGGTGTCTCCTGTGCGGCAGGTGGATTCTTTACCCCTGAACCACCAGGGAAGCCCCACAAACAGTATTTTTGCAACCTTTCTATGTCACCAGCACAAGGGAAAGAAGCCTTTGCTCTGTCTCTCTTTTGATGTCTTTCTGATTAATTACAGGTTAGTTCCTATACAGGCAGCTACCAGACACACGTTTCAGCTCATCAGTACGCAGCAGGCACGCTTTCACTTCCTCAGACTCAGTTTGTGTTTGGATGTGTTTCCTCCTGTCACTTTGCTCCTGACTCTGATGTTAAGTACAGGACAATTTTAAAATTTCAGTTAACTGCTCTTCAGGGAAGCTAGACTCTGAGACACTTCATGGCATACCATTCTCACAGAGAAAGGGTATCTTAGTTTGGAATGAGGAAGCAAATATTTTGATTCTGTTCCATAGTTTTGTAAATAAGCAGACTTGAGCAAGTCATTTCATATTGTAAAAACTTATTTTCTTTGTTTGCAAAATAGGGGTGGGTTTCCTTTTCATTTTTTTGAATTATTGTGGATACAACAGATATACAAGCATACTTATGTATATGTAGAATACACACACACACACACATATATATATAAAATACACATTATATATTATGAAAAGTGGAAGTTGCTCAGTTGTGTCTGACTCTTTGCAACCCTGTGGACTACACAGTCCATGGAATTCTCCAGGCCAGAATACTGGAGTGGGTAGCCTTTCCCTTCTCCAGGGGTTCTTCCCAACTCAGGGATCAAACTCAGGTATCCCGCATTGCAGGCAGATTCTTTACCAGCTGAGCTACATATCTATGTAACTGTCATCTTCCAGATAAAAAGTGCTAGTTATTATAATAATCTCTCTTCTATTGATTTAGATTACTGTTTACATAAATAAATGCTTTTCAAAAAAGGAAAAATACAAGTCAACACTTAAACTTTATCAAAGTTTCTTCTTTTTTTTCCAACTGTATTGCTATATAACAGCTATAACAGATATGTGACATTGTATAAGTTTAAGGTACACAGTGTGATGATAGTTACAGGTATATATGGTAAAATATTTTCCACAACAAAAGTTAACACATCCTTTGCTTCATAGAGTCAATTATTTTTTAATTGTTGCTGTTATGATTTGAACAGTTAAGATCTATCCTCTTAGCAACTTTCAAACATACAAGACAAATATTGTTAACTATAGTGACTGTGTTGTGTTAAACCTCTTGACTGTATCCCTCTATTAACTAGAAGTTTATACCCTTAAAACTTCACGGTTTGAGTTTTCTCACTTTAATCAATTTTTTTTTGAGAGATGGATTATAAGCTAAAGGATATCTTGCTACCAATGTCTGGAGTTTATCTGTTTTAGCAATGGAGCGAGCCACTCAAGTGTTCCTAGTGATTCCCAGCTGAGCTTTTGTTTCTAACAATAAAGTGGGACTCCAGTGGCATTTGAAGACACTAACACCATGGCATCAATGACGAGGTCTGGATCCTGTTTCGTGGCCACAGGGGTTTCCTCAAACCCAGACCAATCTGAGTTCAAATGGCTGCATTGATAAGTTAGTTGGAAATGATAGGGGCCTCATTTCTGAGAATTAGGGCTCTGAATTTCGGTTGCCCTTTGAAGTTTCTTTGGAGCTTTTAGGCGTCTTGACGACCAGGTCAAAAGCCAGAAAATTTAACAGATCCCTGCCAGCGGCACACAGGCGTCAGGGTATTTTAGAACGCCAAGGTCATTCCATGTGAAGCAAAGTCTCAGAGCTGGTGTGCTTAGCCAGAGTCATCTGGTCATCACCTAACCAACCGGAAACACTGCGGCAAGGCCTTTCTAGCCACGTCCTGCTCCTTGTTTCCACACCCAGCTGCCGAACCACCCAGCATAAAGCAGTCAGCTTAAACGAGTCGTACCCAAGGAACAGCTACCTTAGAACACGCATCTGACTCTCCTTGTTCTTAATTTAACGTTCACTTCTGATATTTTAATGTATTCTAGGGTGAATTTATTTATTTATTTTTAAGCTCACTTTGGCAGAACAGCTTTGAACAAAGAGCTTATGTTCATGTCTGAGTAACTATATTTGGTATCGAGTACTGAATTTTCTCTAACTTTCTTTACCTTGTTTTAACATCCACTCTGTAGGCCGATATATATATGTTTTGTTAATCAGCGATGTCTCTTTCCAGCTAACAGTGCTGTGAACAGTTACACTAAGACAGCAGCGGTGGTGCCACCTCCTGAGCAGGAGGTGCCACCTCCTGAGCCGTCTTACTATCTTACCGTCACATGATCCGTTATCTTCGGGCGCTGAGGAACGACAGACGCTGAGAGGCATCTCTTTCTCCTATAAGCTGGTCTAGCTCTTGGAAGCCCTTGTAGATAAGCCCCAAGCAGGAACTCACTGGCACGTGACGCAGGCGTGGATGTGCATCTCACATCATCTCATCACGGGGTCAGATGCAGAGACGGACAAGAGGAACACCTTATATTAGGTTCACTGACCCCACACTGAGAGCAAAGGTGTGCTGCTGTCCATCAGAAGGGAGAGATAAGAAACCACACCATTTTCTTTCCTTTGTATATCCAGAATGACATAATGGCTACAACAGAATCAATTGCTTTGAAAATAATTGGGTGATGCTTTGAAAGTAATGGGGTGATACTTTCAGTTCTGGCTTTTTGCCAAGTCCATCCAACAGACACTGAAACTGAATTCAGTGACTTGCACATTTTGTGTCTGCAAATTTAGGGTTTTGGGATTCTTCCCCTTTCAGTCCCAATGCATACACACAAACACACTCCAGGGAAGTAACGGCTGGATTTCAGCAGTTTCCAGGGGGAAATTCCTTTCAGAGCTTATGAGTGTAAGTTCTGATATCACACAGCCTTTGTGCCTTTGCTGAAAAATTCTAATTTCACAAACAGCGTCCTTTTAAACAGGCTGGATGAGAGCTGCTTTTGGGGGAAATGGCTTTCCAATGGTGCCGGTGGGTCACTCATGATTGAGACTCAATTGCCACTTCACAAAAAATGCCATCAATAGAAAGGAAAAAAGAAAAAAACACCCTGCCAGCTTAATTTAATCAGGGATGGGTCTGAAGAATGCAAATAAGGATGATAGCATCTAATTATTTTTCCATTTGTATCTCCATTAAAGTGCATTAATTCTAAAAATTATTTTCAGTGACGAACTCTGATTTTCAGATTGGGATCTGGAATATGTCTGGGCTTTTTCTTCCTCAGGAACATATCTTTAAGGGAGTCGTCATATGTGGGAAGACAGGGGTTCATGCTTTTATCTAATTAAACATATCTAGATCTATCACCCTGCCAGTTAATTTAATCAGGGATGGGTCTGAAGAATGCAAATAAGGATGATAGCATCTAATTATTTTTCCATTTGTATCTCCATTAAAGTGCATTAATTCTAAAAATTATTTTCAGTGACGAACTCTGATTTTCAGATTGGGATCTGGAATATGTCTGGGCTTTTTCTTCCTCAGGAACATATCTTTAAGGGAGTCGTCATATGTGGGAAGACAGGGGTTCATGCTTTTATCTAATTAAACATATCTAGATCTAATTCTATCAGTATTTGAAAAACAAATATAATATGACAAGGCAAAATCTTTACAGTCACTTATCTACGTAGAGAAAAATTCTTCCATGTGGCAAACTTTTCAAAGATGCAAGACATTTGAAATTAAGGCTGGTCTCTGTACTCTGATGCTGAATTAAATCTATGAGAGAGTTTTGGGTGAAGTAGAAAAGAATAGCTTTATTGCTTTGCCAGGCAAAGGAGGCCACAGAGGGCCAATCCCCTCAGAACTGCGAGTCCTATTCTAGGGCCGGGTAGTGAAGAATTTTGTAGTAAGGGTTCAAAGAGGGCGTGGTCGGCTCGTGGACATCCTCCTGATTGGCTGGTGGTGAGAGAGGCGGGGTCAGCATCCTCAGCCTGCTGGGTCTAACTAGTCGGGACTCTAGATACTCTCAGGGAGCAGAGAGTTAGCTCCTCGAGTCTGGTCTGGGCCTCAGCATCTGCCAACGCTCCTGTCACGTGCGTCCCGGCCCCAGGGCTGCATCGCTGTTTCTTGACTGGTCTCCACTTGCGCTCCCTTCCCTGATTGGAACATGTTTGGAACTTTGGAATTCGTGGAAGGTCATGGAGACTAAATGAAGCCCATTTCCTGTAATCAAGAAATGAAAGTCACAGAAAGGCCTTCGTGCCCAGGAGACACACAGGGCCCTGCTTGGTTTCACTATTATAGAGGTGCCGCAGAGAAGGCGATGGCGCCCCACTCCAGTACTCTTGCCTGGAAACTCCCATGGATGGAGGAGTCTGGTGGGCTGCAGTCCATGGGGTCGCCGAGTCAGACACGACTGAGCGACTTCACTTTCACTTTTCACTTTCATGCATTGGAGAAGGAAATGGCAACCCACTCCAGTGTTCTTGCCTGGAGAATCCCAGGGATGTCGGAGCCCAATGGGCTGCCATCTGTGGGGTCGCACAGAGTCGGACACGACTGAAGCGACTCAGCAGCAGCAGCAGCAGAGAAGGATATGGCAAGACGCGTCACTCCCAGCCACTTCGGATTGCCAGATTTGGAAGGCAGATTTTTGCAGGAAAAAGGAAATGTCGATTGCCTCAGAGCTTATTTCAGAGTGACTTGAAAACTTACTTAGGTCCCTTCAGTGGAAATTCATAAACAATTACTATGTACTGTTTTGATTTATTTTAAATTCTTCAATGCTTAAATTTTTCCATATTTGCATATACTTTAAAAGTTCCTAAGAGATAAGCTTTGGAGAATCAGCACTTCTTTCCCTTTATTCTGCTTCTAAGACTACCTTATGAAAAATAAACCAATAAAAATAAAACTAAATAAATGAAAGGTGAGAGAAGCAAGGGGAAAGTGGCTTTCAGGAAGTATCAGATAAACACAGATTTCTATCACCCTGAGCCCAGCGGACAGAAATAGAGGACCTTTCAAAAGTTACTTAAAAGGTTAGGAGAAAACCTTAATACTGCCAAACCACTCCACAAACTTAGCTGAGTCAGGATATCTCTCCTTCCATGGATTTGGGAAAGACTTTAGAAAGTTTCTTCATCTATAGTCTTCAAACTTTTCATCACCTGGAATTCATATTTTTGGAAGACTTGATGGACCAATTGCATTCAACATGAGTAATAATAATTCATTGTGATGATTAATTTTATGTGCCAAATTGGCTAGGCCACAACAATCAGATATTTGGTCCAACACTAGTCTAGGGAGCCCAGCGAGTGCTTTCTTATTATTTTTGTTTGGCAAATGACATAAAAAATTATTATTCATCAAAGTCACATGTGTTAGGAAGTGGAAAGAATGTATTTCAACAACTGCTACATTAATTTGAAAAGGTAAAAATAAGCAAGTCATGTAGAGTGGAAAATGAGAACTCACAGACAGAATAAAGTTCCAAAAAGTAAAGCTTGATGGTTTTAAATAGGATGAATCTTGCTCCAGGAGAGAATTAGAGAGGAGGAGGGAAGGGAGAAGAGGAGGTAGACGCTTAGCTAACACGTTGTCATCGTTCATAGCCTGTTTGGTGTGGAGGATTGATGGACTGGGCGTCATAACACGGTTAATGTCGTGCAGGTAGCAGAGGTACAGGATTGCTTGCGTGGGGCACCTGGCAGGTAGGGCCCGTTTCTTGCAGCTCTCAGTAAGTGAGAGGGATTTAAGCTGATCTTTGCCTTCTGACCAGTGTAGAATTATCACTCTTGCTTTTTTAGAGTAGGACATGGCAACCACGCCAGTGTTCTTGCCTGGCAAGTCCCAGGGGCAGAGGCGTCTGGAGAGCTAGAGTCTGTTGCCTAAAAACATGCACAACTGGGGTTTTATTTGGAGAAAAATGAGGGCTGCAGCCGCGGAAGCAGCAGCTCAGAGAGCTCCGAGGGGCGGCTCCACAGCTGCCGTGGGGAAGGTCCATATGTAAGGTTTTGCTGGAGGGGGAGTTCAAGGTCATGAAGCACTCAGTTACTAAAGGCTTCCTGCCAGTCACCTGCCAGTCTCCAGGATCTGATGTCACCTTGAAGGGATTTAGTGCTTCTCTCCGTATGAGGAGATGCCAGGACTGAGATCATAAACTCTGTTCCTAAAAGCATCCAACCATCTACAGCCCGGTGCCATCAGACTCTGGAGCACAGAGCGCCTCACTCCACCCTGCTCTCCTCAGGGGTGTTGAGGGCCAGCAGCGTGGGATTCCATCTCCGTAGAGGCAGATGGCAGAGGCCCTTGGTATTCAGCTGTTGGCAATGCTCTTGGCAAGTGCCAATTTGTAGTTGACAAGTCCGTAGGGTCACAAAGGGTCATACATGACTGAGAACATATGCTTACTTACCTTTTTAGAATAGATTTAAATCCAGCTAGAGCAAAGAGGGTTATCAGCTAGATAAAGCATTTTTATTTTACATATTGAAGCAAAGTGAAACCCTGTGGGCCCCCAGACATGAAGGTCCTATAGACCTCATTTCTTCTAGGCAAGACCCCTGAGTTCCAAAGGGCAGATTTGAACAGTTGCTAATCAAGTGATTTTTAGGGCTGCAGATGATGACTGCAGCCATGAAATTAAAAGACACTTGCTCCTTGGAAGAAAACCTATGACCAACCTAGAGAGCATATTAAAAATCAGAGATATTACTTGCCAACAAAGGTCCATCTAGTCAAGGCTATGGTTTTTCCAGTGGTCATGTGTGAATGTGAGAGTTGGACTGTAAAGAACACTGAGGACTGAAGAATTGATGCTTTTGAACTGGGGTGCTGGAGAAGACTCTTGAGAGTCCCTTGACTACAAGGAGATCCAACTAGTCCATCCTAAGGAAATCAGTCCTGAATGTTCATTGGAGGGACTGATGTTGAAGCTGAAACTCTAATACTTTGGCCACCTGATGCGAAGAGCTGACTCATTGGAAAAGACCCTGATTCTGAGAAAAATGGAAAGCAGGAGGAGAAGGGGATGGCAGAGGATGAGCTGGCTGGATGGCATCACTGATGTGATGGACATGAGTCTGAGTAAGCTCTGGAAGGTGGCGATGGACAGAGAGGCCTGGAGTGCTGCAGTCCATGGGGTCGGAAAGAGTCAGACATGACTGAGTGACCGAACTGAGCTGAACTGAATCAAGGGTGGAGAAGCCAGGAAACCACCTGAGGCAGGTTAAAGGGACCAGCGAAGGCCATCAGGATGCGGAGGCAGGCCACCCGGGACCTAATCTTCTCAGCAAACTTAGCCTTGGACCACTGTTATAAAATCTCTCGTCACATCCTTCCGGGTTAAGACACATAGATTTTCAGGAAGCCCAGGGTGTTCTCCTTTGCCTGGCAAAGTAATAAAGCGATCCATTTCTACTCTACCCAAAACTGTCTCCAAGATTTGATTTGGCACTGGTGTACCGAGAAGGCGAGCTTTCGGCAACAATATAAAGACCACTTCCATTGGCTTCTGAAACAGGGCATGGCTCTAGAAATTCAGTGAGAACAGACTGGGGACAGTTTGTCCTCTCCTGTGTCTCTTGTTTTACTGATGAGGAAACAGAGGCCCTGCAGAGAGTTTCTGGACTGAATCTTTCTAGACGACATTCTAGACTGAATCACAAAGCCCCTGAACAGACTGATCATCAGCTTTCAATCTGCTTTTAGGTTTTAGGATTATTTTTAACTTTATAGAGTTCTCAAACTCTTTCCTGGGGGATGTTTCAGTTTCTGAGAAGCGGATGAGGCTTTACAAGCTCCAGATTTCACTTGCCCCCAACGTCTCCATTCATTTAATGTTTGGGAGATGTTTAAAATGGAAGATATATTTTGCTGGAGTTTTTGTTTTGTTTTGTTTTGGTGGGGGGCGGTTCTTTGGCCATTCCACAGGGCTTGCCACTGATCTTAGTTCCCTGACTGAACCCATCCCCCTTGTAGCTGAATCATGGAGTTCTAACCACCCGGCCTCCAGAGAACTCTTGTATTCTGGTTTAAAGGAAGCCCCCGACGGTGCATGAGTCGAATCGTGTTTGTGGCTAACACAACATCCCCACTGCTGCTACCAGCTCATCAGCCAGGGTGGCAGCTTATCTCCATCTTTCTGACTCTTTGGACCCCATGGGAATCACTAACCAAGAAACAAATCCTTGGTTTAGGGGACTAAGAGGTGGCTTGTAAGTTAAACCTTGTTGCTGAAAGGAGCTGGCAAGCCCAGTGTGTGCCATGTGTCTCTGAGATCAAAAGTGAAAAACTTAATTAAAATTCTTTCTCATCTCCTCTTGAAAAACAACACTGGGGCAACACACACATTTGGGAATCGGAGGCCAGCATGTGACTAAGACAAGAGTTTAATCATTCAAGGAAGGAAGACCAGGACATCAGCTTGGGTTCAGGGGCTGAGACAATTTTACCCCTCTTTTTAGATCTCCCAGAAAAAAGATCTTTTTAGATCTCCCAGAAAAAAGATCTTTTTAGGACCATTCAAAAATGGAAGGCCTTGAAGAGCCACCTTTTATTTTAAGGACCTGCAAGGAATGTTTGAGTCATTCGAATTTCACATTTTCCTGAAAGGGGAGGGAGGCATCTTTTTGCTGTGTGTGTCCTTGGCCTTAAATGTACTGAGTGGATGGGAGAATTTGACAGCCTTTGTTCTAAAGTTAGCCCTCATTCTCTATTTCAGACTCCACAGGGGGAGGACTGAACTTTGTAATTAATACTCAGGAAATTAGCAATCAGCAATGGCAGAGAGACAAGCCAGGCATGTGGGTGCATCCCAGCGGCCCCAACAGGCAAAGACCAGGGGGCTCACAGCGGCAGAGACCCCAGCCGCAGCGCCTCCTCTTTAGCCCTCATTCCTATTTCAGACTCCACAGGGGGAGGACTGAACTTTGTAATTAATACTCAGGAAATTAGCAATCAGCAATGGCAGAGAGACAAGCCAGGCGTGTGGGTGCATCCCAGCGGCCCCAACAGGCAAAGACCAGGGGGCTCACAGCGGCAGAGACCCCAGCCGCAGCGCCTCCTCGCCTCAGCTGGTTCTGGCGCGTTCAAACGCACCTTATGCCCTGGCTCAGCAGCGTAAAAACGGCCCTTGCTTTTGCCTCTGTGCCTCTGGCTATTTACCTTAGAACTTTTTAAATTTTTTTTAAGGGGATGGCTGTTTCTGCTGCATTTAGATGTACTTGGATGAAACAAAGGTAGGCTCTTCACCAGAATTCAAGAATATTTTTCCTTCTCCTCTTGCATAAAAATAAGAGTAGTGTCTGAGAAACAGCATTTGGTCCAGCAGGCTTTGAGAGGGCAAGCTGCTTTTATTTCCATAATAAGAGAACATTAAAACATGAAAATTGAACATTTCCTAAAAGGGCAAGCTGTTTTTTGAAAGGGTCAGGAACAAGAGTCAGCAGGAACCCTGGGACTGATTTTGGAGAACTTGTGTCTGTTGGGGAGAACGATAAACTCTCGATTGACCCCAGTATCTGCAGAAGAGGCAGAGCGTGTTCATAGGACGATAAAGGCTAAAGGCGTCTCTTCTGCATAATCACGGTTACAAAGGCTTCTATTAGTCTGAGCATGTGTGTGTGTGCGCGCGCGTGTGTGTGTGTGTGCATGTATGTGCGTGTGTGCATGCGCGCGTGTGTGCATGTGTGTCTGTGTGTGCATGCGTGTGTATGCACATGTGTGTGCTTGTGTGCGCGCGCGTGTGTCTCTGTGTGTTTGCGTGTGTGTATGTGTGTGTGCACATGCATGCACATGTGCATGCGTGAGTGTGTGCATGTGCGTGTATGTGCATGCATGAGTGTGTGTGCATGTATGTGTGTCTCTTCTGCATAATCACGGTTACAAAGGCTTCTATTAGTCTGAGCATGTGTGTGTGTGTGTGTGTGTGTGCACGTGTGTGTGCATGTATGTGCGTGTGTGTGTGCACGCACTCGTGTGCGTGTGCGTGTGTGCGTGCATGTGTATGTGTGTGCACGTGTGTGTGCTTGTGTGTGTGTGCACACTCATGTGTGCGTGCATGTGTGTGTGCTTGTGTATGTGTGTGCATGTGTGTCTGTGTGTGCATGCGTGTGTATGCACATGTGTGTGCTTGTGTGTGGGCGTGTGTGTCTCTGTGTGTTCACGCGCGTGTATGTGTGTGTGCGCACGTGCGTGCACATGTGCATGTGTGAGTGTGTGCATGTGCATGTATGTGCATGCATGAGTGTGTGTGCGTGTATGTACATGCATGAGTGTGTGCGTGTGCATGTATGTGCACACTTAGGGCAAATAAGTCACTGTGTCATTTGCTCAGTTTTAGCCACTTCTTGGAGACCCTGGAATTTGATTTCTCTTACCCAGTCCTACCTTTTATTCAGTAAACACTCAGCAAACAATTCTTGCCTTCAAGTACAGTGTGAAGCACCGAAACCATCTTTGAACCAAAGCAATGGTTGGCTTCCATGGATCTTTCATTTCTCTATCATTCTGTAATTTTTTTCAAAAAATTTTATTTTATGCTAGAACTTAGTTGATTAACAATGTTTCTGTTAGTTTCATGTGTACAGCAAAACGATCCAGTTATGAATATACATGCATCTATTATTTTTAAGTTATTTTCCCCTGCAGGTTATTAGAGCACTGAGCCACATTCCCTGTGCTGAATAGTAGTCCGTGTTGGCCACAGAATTTAAATGCAACAGTGTGGACCTGTCCGTGCCAGGCTCCCAGTTCGCCCCCTCCACCCTCCCTCTCTCGCAACTATAAGTTAGCTCTCGGGGCCCGAGAGTCTGTTTCCGTTTTGTAACTTTTTTTTTTTTGTCCTGGCCATGGATTTTGTGGTGTTTTCCAGGTCAAGTGCTCTGAGTCCTGCATGGAACTTCATCTGCCCCTGGCTCTTGGATCAATCAGAGACTGTTTCCGGTTTATGACTCCTCCCCATTTTCCTGTTTTAGTGGTTTGTTGCTGTTGTTTGGCACTTTTTGCAATTGTCCTGTAAAGTTTGTGAGATCTTACTTCTTGTGCCAAGGGTCAAACTTTTGCCTACTGCACTGGAATGGCAGTCTTTAAAAAAAAAATTAATTAATTCATGTAAATTGGAGGCTAGTTACTTTACAATATTGTGGCAGTTTTTGCCATACATTGACATGAATCAGCCATGAGTGTACGTGTGTCCCCCATCCTGAACCCCCTGCCCACCTCCCCATCCCATCCCTCTGGGTCATCCCAGTGCACCAGCCCTGAGCACCCTGTCTCAGGCATCGAACTTGGACTGGTCATCTGTTTCACAAATGGTAATATACATGTTTCAATGCTATCCTCTCAAACCATCCCACCCTCGTCCTCTCCCACAGAGTCCAAAAGCCTGTTCTTTGTGTCCATGTGCCTTTTGCTGTCTTGCATACAGGGTTATCATTACCATCTTTCTAAATTCCACATATTTATATGTATTAATATACGGTGTTGGTGTTTTTCTTTCTGGCTTACTTCACCCTGTATAATAGGCTCCAGTTTCATCCACCTCATTAGAACTGGTTCAGATGTATTCTTTTTAATGGCTGAGTAATACTCCATTGTGTATATGGACCACAGCTTTCTCATCCATTCATCTGCTGATGGACATCTAGGTTGTTTCCATGTCCTGCCTATTATAAACAGTGCTGCAGTGAACATTGGGGTACGTGTGTCTCTTTCAATTCTGGTGTCCTCGGTGTGTATGCCCAGCAGTGGGATTGCTGAGTCGTAAGGCAGTTCTATTTCCAGTCTTTGAAGGAATCTCCACACTGTTCTCCATAGTGGCTGTACTATCTGCTGATGGACATCTAGGTTGCTTCCATGTCCTGGCTATTATAAACAGTGCTGCAGTGAACATTGGGGTACGTGTGTCTCTTTCAATTCTGGTGTCCTCGGTGTGTATGCCCAGCAGTGGGATTGCTGGGTCATAAGGCAGTTCTATTTCCAGTCTTTGAAGGAATCTCCACACTGTTCTCCATAGTGGCTGTACTAGTTTGCATTACTACCAACAGTGTAAGAGGGTCCCCTTTTCTCCATCACCCTCTCCAGCATTTATTGCTTGTAGACTTTTGGATCGCAGCCATTCTGACTGGTGTGAAATGGTACCTCATTGTGGTTTTGATTTGCATTTCTCTGAAGATGAGTGATGTTGAGCATCTTTTCGTGTGCTTGTTAGCTATCTGTATGTCTTCTTTGGAGAAATGTCTGTTTAGTTCTTTGGCCTATTTTTTGATTGGGTCATTTATTTTTCTGGAATTGAGCTGCAGGAGCTGCTTGTATATTTTTAAGATTAATTCTTTGTCAGTTGCTTCGTTTGCAGTCTCCACCACTGGACTTTCAGGGAAGTCCCTGCTTTCCTATCTTATCATACTTTATATTGATATCTGGTCTGACACCATCATTTCTCCTGTCTCCTTGCTCCCACAGGCATTTGAGTTTGCACTGCTCTTCCCTGGGCATAATCTTTTTTTACCGTTATGGCAAAAATCACAAAGGCCCTTGTCTTTAACGCGGATGTAGACACGCCTCATCCACGTCACTGCGCTGCGCTGTGAAGACACTGTGCTTTTACACACTGAAGCTGTATGGCAGCCCTGCATTCCTAGGTGATGGTCGGCACTGTGCCGGGGCCAGGCGAAGCCAGAGGGAGCTCTGGTGGAGGGCCACAGCGGTCCTGACGTGCAAACCGGTCATCCGGCCTGGGTATAGGGGCAAAAGACTAATCCAACCGTCGAGTAGCTGGTTCCCTCCGAAGTTTCCCTCAGGATAGCTGGCACTCTCGCAACAAATCCACGCAGTTTTATCTGGTAAAGTGAATGATTAGAGGTCTTGGGGCCAAAACGATCTCAATCTATTCTCAAACTTTGGCAATAAAGTACTTTTAAATTAAGGTGCCTACTTTTCTTTTTAGACATAACATTGATGCATAGTTAATCGGCTACAGCATTGTATACATAACTTTATATGCAATGGGAAACCAAAAATGTTTGTGTGACTCACTTTTTTGAGCTATTCAGTTTATTGGATTGTTTGTGATATTTGTTTATTACTGTGAACCAAGCTCTGAGGGGCACCTGTAATTCAGCAGTAACACACTCCTCAAGAGAGGCTGAAGGTAGAATCTTTAACTCCGTATTCTTGGGAAAGTCATTTCACTTTTCTAGTTCTTATTTTCTTGTTCTCTCAAGTGTGAACGTTTGGCTGGATAATCGATGCTCAAATTTTAGGCTGCAAAAACCTCACCCAAATGATTTGTTAAAATGGACATTCCTGGGCCTGAAAATTAAAGTCTTACATTATATATTTCTAAGCATGAACATGTGACATTATTTGAGCGTGTCCTCTAGGCGATTTTTGTTGAGATGGTATAAGGATCACACTTGGAGAGAGAACACCCCAGATTCTTTGTTTCTTGAAGATGTCTCCCTCATCATGGTCCATCTGACCTGTTCTCCTTATAATGCGCTGTTGACGTACCTCCCACTGAGAGAGGAATTTGTAACCTCCCCTGGAATCCAGGCAAGCTGGGACTATACTATGTAACTTTTGGTTTATAGATTATAAAAGATGATGTAGCTTCTTCCTGGTACTATTGGGAGGGTTAGTTCTGGGATTTAACTGCTACACAATGAAGAACGTACAATAATCTATGCCAAAGGCCACATGAAGTTCTGTGCAGGTGTTTCAGCCAAATAACCCCTGCAAAGCCCTTGGCTGACCGCTGGAACCAGCTTGCCAGCCAGGGAAGTGAATCTCCTGAGACGTGGATCCTCAGAACCACCCCTGCGATGCCCTGCTGAACCCTACCCACAGAGCAGACTTGAGAGTTGAGTGAGAAATTGTTGCTATGGTGGATCACCAAGCTTGAGGGTAGTTTGTTACACAGTCACAGATAATTCAGATCCTTCCTAAAGTTTGCAGTTGGGGTCAGCCAGGTGTAGAGATCGGATCCCGTACCTTAACACCAGACAGACCCGGCCTACACAGGGTCTCCAGGGTCAGTCGTGGGGTGACTGCGGTCAAGTCCTTAGCACCCTCTGACGCTCAGAGACTCGCCTCATACAATGGCAGAGGCATATTGTCAGCTGTTCCTTGGGGCTGTTTTGAGAATTACACGGGCTTCAGAGCCAGGCAGGCAGAGGGTGTGTCCTGGGCTTCCCCTGCTGAGCTGGAGGCAGCTGTCTGTCCAGACTCGCACCATGGGGCGTGGCTGAAGGCGAGCCAGAGGTGGGCAAAGACAGCGCTGGCGGAGGGAAGACGCCTTCCTCCTGCTCGGTGAGCAGCAGCGGAGCAGGAAACGGGCCAGGGCGCTTCTTGTCCCCGGAGAGGAGCTCATCAGACCCCTGCCTCTCAGCGACCCGAGGGGCAAGGGTGTGTGTGTGTGTGTGTGTGTGTGTGTGTGTGCGTGCGTGCGTGTGCTTTGCCTCTTTTTTAAAAAAAATCTTTATTGGAGTACAGTCAATTTACAATGCTGTGTTCGTTTCTGCTGCACAGAAGTACATCAGTTATACATACACATCACTTTACCAACAAAAGTCAAGGCTACTTTTTTTCCAGGAGTCACGTGCCAATGTGAGAGTTGGACCATAAAGAAAGCTGAGCGCCAAAGAACTGATGCTTCCGAACTGTGGTGTTGGAGAAGACTCTTGAGAGTCCCTTGGACTGCAAGGAGATCCAACCAGTCCATCCTAAAAAAAAAAATTAACCCTGAATATTAGTCAGAAGGATGGATGCTGAAGCTGAAGCTCCAATACTTTGGCCATCTGATGCAAAGAGCTGACTCATTAGAAAAGACCCTGATCCTGGGAAAGATTGAAGGCGGAGGAGAAGGGGATGACAGAGGATGAGATGGTGGGATGGCATCACTGACTCAATGGACATGCGTTTGAGTATGCTCTGGAAGATGGTGGAGATCAAGGAAGCCTGGCGTGCTACAGTCCATGGGATCTCGAGGCGTCAGATACGACTTGGGGACTGGCAAACAGTGCACACACCACTCGCTTTTAGATTATTCTCCTGCGGAGGCTGTTACGGAGCGCTGAGTAGAGTCCCCATCTTCTGTACACTAGGGTGTACGTGTCAGTCCTTGAAGACTGACAGAGGACGCCTTCATACACAGCCTCGGTGCTGTGCAAGCTGCTGCCTCTGGGCTGGGCCTGGGTGAGGAAGTCTGTGTGCAAACCTTTCAACAGCTGTTTCTCAATTTGCAGCCCTGTGGTTTGTGGAAGCAAGCCCCACTGGTTCTCAAGACAGATGCTTGGAAGGCTCGTCTCTCAGAGGCAGGTGTTAAGAGCTGGGAGCTTGGTGTAGAGGATGAACCCTTCACTCCTCGGGGAGAAGCTCTGGGTTTGAGGTCCTTCCTGCCGGTGGGTGGCTGGGCCAGTGGTGAGGTTTATGGCAAGACAGCGCCAGTGCATCCTGCTAGCCTCACAGTGGGCCTTTGCTTCTGTGCTGATGCAGACGAGCTGCTAGCGGTGTGCAGGTCCTTTCTGCAGGGACTGTTCAGTAAGTGGCCATGGGTTCGGTGTGCCCTCAGGAGGAGCTGAGTTCAGAATCTTCCTGTGTCACCATCTCGGAGGCCCAAAATACTTTGTTTTTCTTTCTTCCTTTTCCTGCCTTCCTTTGGATCCACTGATTTTTAAAAAATGACTTTCATTAATCCCCTTTGTGGACCTTTTAGCTGGAATTCTTTATATTGTTTTAATAGTCACGTTAGGTTTCATAGTGTGTATTTTTATTGTAAATTACTTTCAAATGATAATATTTTACTCTACAAATAGCAAAACAAACTTATATGATACTGATACAGTTCATTCTTTTCCTTCTTGACTTATGTGCTCAGATTCTATAATTTTTTTATGTATATGATCAAGCCCAAAGTGTACTGTTATATGACTGAAATATGTGGCAGAAATTTTAAAATTTCAGAATCATCATTACAGCTACAATGTGATACAGTTGACCCTTGAATAGCATGGGTTTGAGCTCTAAGGATCCGCATATATATGCATACAGCTTTCACTAAATACCACAGTATAGCATGCGGTTACTTGAATCCGCTGATGGAGATACGGAAGTCAAATGTACGTGGATTTTCAACTGCGTGATGGGTTTGCACACCCAGCGCCTCACTGTTCAAATGTCAGCTGTATTGGATTCTAGCAGGGGCATCCAATAAATATTTAAATCTTTGGGTGAGAGGTTATTGAAGAGAAGAATCTTTGTCTTTTAGTGCCACATACATGTAGACTCTTGAGTACTTATAAAAGGGAAAAAATTCCTTTATGAGGAAGAGATGAGATATCTAAAGTCAGATACAAGACTTAGAATCACCATCTATGGAGCAAACAGATATTATGAGCTCGCAGTGGAACGCAGTGGAAAATAAGTCATCTCACCTTTTCGGCATTCGTGCCAACAGTGTTTCTCTTGAATCTAACTGCGAGGAAACAGTCACAGAACCCCAACTGTGGGGTCTTTCAGAAGGCGGCTGAGCAAGGGGGAGCATGAGAGAGAGGGGGGAACTGATAGGGAGGGGATAAAGCAAATGTGCCGCAGTGGTGCTGGCAGGCGTCGAATCCAAGTGAATGGGAAGCGAGGGTCTTACGTACGCCTGTCCCTCAGCTTCTCTGAGCTGGAGATTCTTTTCAAAATTTAGGGGCTTTTGGAGCGGGAAGAGGTTAGTTTTGAGCATGGAAGAATGTCCTTAACTCTGAATGTTACCTGGCCTGTTATGCCGTGTAGCAGGTGATAAAGAGCTGAGATCACCTGTGATCGCTGCGTTCCAGCAGATTTCTCTGCTTGCTTTGGCTCGAGGCTGCCGTAAGCAACACGATGCCTCGCGGGATTCAAAGACGGCTTTGTCTCCTGAGCAGAGGGGGAGCCTGCGCACCTGTAGCCCTGGTCTTAAGTTTTGAGATGAATGTCGAAAAAGCAGCAATGCCGAAGGGCTTTCTTTTTTTTTTTTTTTTGCTCCTATTATTAGTACAGGGTCAAAAGTAGCAGCAGTGAAAGAACCAAGCAATCCCAAGTTGCCAGTCTGGGAATAAGAGTCCCAAGGACAGCCTTCACCGACTGCCAAAGGGAACACTGAGCTCGCTCACCGCTTCAGCCCACCCAGGGCTCAAGGCTGAACCACGTGAGGTTCAGTCCCGGGATGTACAGACTTAGTGACAAACTCGAATAGGAGGAATTTGTGCCTAATGAGAGTTAGTAGCAGCAAATTTCAGTCTCCTTCAGTGGATCTGGGTGATCAGTTCAGCCTAAGCACTCTTTCTTTTGGGGCTGGGTTACCCTCTTCAGCAGAGGAACTGAGGTGCAGGCGGGGCCCACCCTCACCTGCAGGGCTGCCTCACCTGCTCACCTTCAGGGCCGCCTCACCTGCAGCCTGCCACCGGAGATTTCTCAAACAGACGCTACTTCTCTGTTTTTCTTTTTCGGGGTAAAATGCAAATGCCCTGGGAAGCAAATAATGTTTGAAGGAATCTGACTAACTTTTATTGAGTGTGAATGTGCTTGAGATGATTTTTGGTAGACTAGCGAAGATATTGACAGACATAAACATATTTGGGAATTAGGAATTAAGGAAGCAGGATAGGATAAAAAGAGTGGTAGAAAATGCCAGAACGTTGAGGAAGTAAGAGGACACGCAGTCCATGTCATGATTTTTCCAACATTCGCCTCTGTTTTCTGAAACAGATTCTGATTCTTGGTTCAATATATAGTGTGGAAATCACCACCAAGTATTTACTCTCTGCCTTCATAAAAATTAGGTATATATTTTTTAAAGTGTTTACTCCCAAAGAAGAGCTTTCGAGATCAGCCTGAGTCCACTGACACCGCGTGTGTGTGTGTGTGTGTGTGTGTGTGCTGTGTCTTCAGTCGTGTCTGACTCTTTGTGACCCCATGGACTGTAGCCCACCAGGCTCCTCTGTCCATGGGATTCTCCAGGCAAGAATCCTGGAGTGGGTTG
>SJYC01141508.1:0-28333 GCA_006408675.1 Madoqua kirkii | reverse complement strand
CGTGTGTGTGTGTGTGTGTGTGTGTGTGCTGTGTCTTCAGTCGTGTCTGACTCTTTGTGACCCCATGGACTGTAGCCCACCAGGCTCCTCTGTCCATGGGATTCTCCAGGCAAGAATCCTGGAGTGGGTTGCCATTTCCTCCTCCAAGACTGATGCCTTATGGGCTAGCATTTTGCACCATTTCTTCATTGCTGGGGGACACAGAGCTCAGTAAACCTTGGTGGAGAGAATGAATGAGCAAACCTCAGTCAGCTGTGATTCCTCCGCAGGCCTCAGCGCTGCTTCCCCGTACCCGCATTTCCTGGGGTTTTCTTCCATCGTGTGTCAAGGGCCAGAGCAGAGTCTTCTTATCTGAGCTGGCTTCAGGGTGGCGGCTTCCCCTCCCGTGCGAATGAGGGCGTGACCCACGGTGCCTGCAGACTGATTTCTGACAGCTATTCAGGGGCATTTCGCCAAGGAAATCCACTCTGCAGCTAGGAGGAGTCATATCTAGTGCTTCAACTTATAAAATTTAACTAGCTTTAATTTATGAGTATATAATTGTCTGATGCTAATGAATATTTCATGCATAAGTCCCTTTTCATGTCTCACCAAATATTGAGTTTTTGTACTTTAACATGAAGTTTTCCTGAGACACATCTTGTGAATGCAAATCTGGAACTGATGTGAGATGTAAGAAGAACCCAAGGAAAATAAGCTGTCATCTTGCAAACAAAATCCTTCAATGATTTATGTGTTTGGCTTCGACTGTGGGTTATCATTACTAAAATATTTGAGCTAGGAGACAGCTGCGCTGTAATCTTTATCAGAGACCTTTAAATTATTAACCAGACTTCCAGCTAATTTGCCAAATCATGAAATATTATCTAGGAAAAGTGGGCAAAGGTGGTGGAGGGATCTTTGAATCACAGAGTCATGTTTTAATAAAAGGCAATGGTACAAATATATTGATTAAAGAAGTCAACTTTGTAAACTTAACTTGAAATTTGGGAATATAGTTATTCTCTGGTTCCTGTGTATAGGTCTCTCCTGCTGGCTCAGAGGGTAAAGAATCTGCTTGCAATGAAGGAGACTTGAGTTCAGTCCCTGGGTTGGAACAATCCCCTGGAGAAGGGAATGGCTGCCCACTCCAGCATTCTTGCCTGGAGAATTCCATGGCCAGATGAACTTGGGGGAATATAGTCCACAGGGTCACAAAGAGTCAGACATGACTGAGTGATTAACACACACACACACGGTGTATTAAGTTGAATGGTCATCTGGAAATTTGTCAAATAAAAGCAATAACAATCATGTTTTTAAAAGAATTACCTCAAAGACATTATTTTCTAAATGTTTCTGGGCTCATGTTCTGATGACATGTATTACTATTATTCCTATTTCACTGTGCGTATCATATGACGGTACAGTATTTGAACATGGATATTTTACAGATGTAGAGAACAGTCTTTTGGACTCTGTGGGAGAGGGAGAGGGTGGGATGATTTGGGAGAATGGCATTGAAACATGTATAATATCATATATGAAATGAGTCGCCAGTCCAGGTTCAATGCACGATACTGGATGCTTGGGGCTGGTGCACTGAGATGACCCAGAGGGACAGTTCGGGGAGGGAGGAGGGAGGGAGGTTCAGGATGGGGGGCACGTGTATACCTGTGGTGGACTCATGTTGATTTATGGCAAAACCAATAAAGTATTATAAAGTAATTAACCTCCAACTAAAATAAATAAATTTATATTAAAAAAACATAAATTCATGACCACAGACAGGTGGATGCTCACTAAAAAAATAAATAAGTAAAATAAAATATGTCCAACTATTTGACTAAGGAAAAGACATCGAATAAGAACTGTCATAGTGAAAACTACTCTGATCAAGAACAGCCACACATGCTTATGAGCTCTCACTTTCTGAGGGCGGAATTTTAGCTCTGGAAAGCAGACTGTATAATGGGGTCTATTCATCTATATTTCTCTATGCAATTATAAAAGGTGACTTGGAGACTTTGGTGATGCAAAACTGTAGGTAAAACTTCCAAAACTTCAGAGAGCAGATGTATGAGCAGCTGCGTCTGAAAGAATATGCATGGTTTGCAAACAGTCAGAGTTGCTCTTAACGTGTCTTCCTGCTCACTCGCTCATCTATACAGATATGCCAGCGATAAGAGAAACGACCCTGCCCGCATACAGTAGGAAAGTGGAGCCTCCTCTCGGGTAGAAAAGAGGCAGACGTGAGAGAGCCTAGCGAAGCAGGCAGAAACGGGCGCTGGGGAAAGACTGGAGGCAGCTCGGGACTCTGAGGGGTGGCTAGTAAGAGAAAGCGGGAAGTGAGAACAGGAAGAGGCCCTTCAAAGAAGACCTTGAGCCAAGTTCTTAGAGAGTCGTTGCTTTCATAAAAGTAGAGAGAACAAGAGAATAGAGAAATCTTATAATGGGGCAACTAGTTCAGAGACAAGGTTGTGAACGACATTCTTTAATTTAAAAAATCAGGCTGGCTTGGAAAAATGTGCAAAAGAAGAGTTGTGCAAGTTACAAATAGAATTTTGAAATGAAGTTTTGTGTAAACATACAAATGAATTTAGACAGAAAATAGATCAAACGGGCAATTTCCCTCTTGATCCTCTGTCTGAATGACCTAGTCATCGTGGAGAGTGGGGTGCTGAAGCCCCAGCTGTAAATGCACTGCTGTTTATTTCTACTGTTAGCTCTTTTAGGTTTTCCTATATACACTTCCCTGGTGGTGCAGAGGTTAAAGCGTCTGCCTGCAATGTGGGAGACCTGGGTTCAATTCCTGGGTCAGGAAGATTCCCCTGGAAAAGGAAATGGCAACCCACTCCAGCATTCTTGCTTGGAGAATCCCATGGACAGAGGAGCTTGGTGGGCTACAGTCTACGGGTTGCAAAGAGTTGGACACGACTGAGCGACTTCACTTCACTTTCCTTTATACATTTAGCTGTGTCACTGTTGAAAGCGTAAGTATTTGCAACCATTGTGTCTTCTTGTTGGGTGACCATTTTATTATTGTATAAAGACTTTGTCTCTTTTTGCTATTTTTAGTTTAAAGTCTATTTTATCTACCACACGTGTAGCTACCCCTGCTCTTGTTTTGCTATCATTTGCTTAAAATATATTTTTCCATTCTTCACTCTCGGTTTATGTATTTCTTTAAAGTGAGCCTCTGTAGGCAGCATATCCTCAGATCCTGTTGCTTAACTTGCCATTCCATGCCCTTCAGCTTATTTACTGTAAATTGTTGTCTGATAAATACTCACTAGGGCTTCCAGGTGGCTCCGTGATAAAAGAATCTGCCTGCCAATGCAGGAGCTGCAGGAGAGTCGGGCTCAGTCCCTGGTCAGGAGGATCCCCTGGAAGAGGGCGTGGCCGCCCACTGCAGAATCCTTGCCTGGAGAATCCCATGGACAGCGGAGCCTGGCGGGCTACAGTTGGTAGAGCTGAAAGAGTCAGACATGACCAAGTGCCCTGCCCCATTTTGTTCATTGCTTTCCTGGTTTTTTCTTTTTCTGAGGGAGCAGGGTAGATTCCTTGTTTTTTATCCTGCTGTCTTCTTTCTTTTAACATCAGTGCTTTACATTATCAAGTCCTTTTGTGTATTTGCCACAGTTCCCTTGTGGCTACCATAAGGCTTACATAATCTTAAAATTATAAGACTTGAAGTTGGTAACGACTTAACTTTAATAGAATTCCTAAACTCAACATTTTTATTTCTCCTCCCCCTCACATTTTTTGTTATTACTATTACAATTTACATGTTTTAATATTGTGTAACTAACAGATTATTGTATTTATTGTTACTTTTACTATATTCATTTTTCAACTTTCAAATTATAGTGGTAAGTGCACTATGCACCACCACTACCATCTACAGAATCCGACTCTGGCTGTATATTTACCATTCCCAGTGAATTTTATGTTGTCTTTTTCAAGCTTTTTTGATGTTAATTATTGTCATTTTGTTCCCCTCTAAGAACTCCCTTTAGAGATTCCTGCAAAGCAGGCATAGAGGCAGTGAACATCCTCAGCTTTTGTTTTTCGGAAAAGTCTTTATCTTTCCTTTATTTCCTTTATGGGAGCATGGCTTTGCCAGGTGTAGAATTTTTGATTGACTATTTTTTTTTTCCTTTCAATATTTGAATATGTGCTTTTATTCTCTCCTGGCTTGGAAAGTTTCTGTTGAGAAATCCAATACTCTTATATGGATTCTCTCGTATGTAACTTTTCTCTTTAGTCTGATTGCTTTTTAAAATTACTTTCCTTTGACTCTTGACATGTAATTATGATATGTCTAAGTGTAGGTCTGTTTGGGGTCCTTCGGGCATCCTGGTCTGAAGGTCAGTCTCTCTTCCTGCGTTTGAGACGCTTTCAGCCATTACTGGTCTAAACACACTCTCCCTCTCTTGCTCTCTCTTCTGCTTCTGGAATTAACACAATGTCCATTTCGTTTCTTTGGAAGGACATTGTGCCCTGTTAGTACCGTAGACGGCCTTCACTCCGTGCTATTCTCTACTCTTTTTGTGGTTCTGACTATGTAATTTTGAATATCTTTCAGGTCACTGATACATTTACTGCATTATTGAGTTTAGTTCTGAAAAAAAAAATCTATTGAATTATTCAGATGGATTTTTTTTCAATTCTGGGGTTGCTGTTTTCTTATGAAAAAGTTTCCGTTCCTTCGTGGAGCTTCTCATGTCATTGTGCCCAGTTAGTACCGTAGACGGCCTTCACTCCGTGCTATTCTCTACTCTTTTTGTGGTTCTGACTATGTAATTTTGAATATCTTTCAGGTCACTGATACATTTACTGCATTATTGAGTTTAGTTCTGAAAAAAAAAAATCTATTGAATTATTCAGATGGATTTTTTTTCAATTCTGGGGTTGCTGTTTTCTTATGAAAAAGTTTCCGTTCCTTCGTGGAGCTTCTCATGTTGTCCATGCATTGCTCCCCTAATTTTAGTTTGCTGTCTATCTGCGTGCTTTTAATTCACTAAACTTCCCTAAAACTATTATCCTGATGCATCTCCATGTCTTAGAGCTCGTGACTGGGAATGTGTTGGTGGCCTTTGGGACCACTGTACTCACCTGATTCTTCTTTACCCATGACTCCTTTCCTTGTTTCTGCTCATTTAAGTGATCATTTAAGAGTCTTCTTCCAAACGTTATAGGTCTGCTTTGGCAGAGAACTTCCTTCATCACCTGGCTCAGTGTGGGGGTCTTGGTGTGCCTGTTGGTAATGTTCTCGGGTGGGTAAGGCCTGCTATTATCTTCTATATGGGGGGCAAGGCAACTGTTGGAACTCTTGAGGTCAGGGTTGGGGGCTGTGCTACTAGCTGGGAACAGCTGAATGGGATTGCGGGCTTGGCCTCTACACTAATCGGGCTGTAGGATGGTCTGCACAGTAGCCTGGGTTCTCTCCCAGACTCAGCAGATGCTTGGGACTGGGTATCACATGCAGTGGTACAGCTCAGTTCAGTTCAGTCACTCAGTCGTGTCTGTGCAACCCCATGAACCACAGCACACCAGGCCTCTCTGTCCATCACCAACTTCCTGAGTTTACCCAAACTCATGTCCATTGAGTCGGTGATGTCATCCAACCATTTCATCCTCTGTTGTTCCCTTCTTCTCCCACCCTCAATCTTTCCCAGCATCAGGGTCTTTTCATATGAGTCAGCTCTTTGCATCAGGTGGCCAAAATACTGGAGTTTCAACTTCAGCATCAGTCCTTCCAATGAACACCCAGAGCTTATCTCTTTTATGATGGACATCTCCTTGCTCTCCAAGGGACTCTCAAGAGTCTTCTCCAACACCATAGTTCAAAAGCATCAATTCTTCAGCGTTCATCTTTCTTTATAGTCCAACTCTCACATCAATATATGGCCACTGGAAAAACCATAGCCTTGACTAGACAGACCTTTGTTGATGAAGTAATGTCTCTGCTTTTGAATATTCTATCTAGGTTGATCATAACTTTCCTTCCAAGGAGTAAGCGTCTTAATTTCATGGCTGCAGTCACCACCTACAGTGACTTTGGAGCCCCAAAAATAAAGTCTGGCACTGTTTCCACTGTTTCCCCATCTATTTCCCATGAAGTGATGGGGCCAGATGCCATGATGTTCATTTTCTGAATGTTGAGTTTTAAGCCAACCTTTCCACTCTCCTCTTTCACCTTCATCAAGAGGCTCTTTAGTTCTTCTTCAATTTCTGCCATAAGGGTGGTGTCATCTGCATATCTGGGTTATTGATATTTCTCCCGGCAATCTTGATTCCAGCTTGTGCTTCTTCCAGCCCAGCGTTTCTCACGCAGTGGTAGATGGGGCTATATGTCAGCTTCCTTGACCTGGCAGGCAGCATAATGGGACTCTTGACCTGCAGAGATTACTGTTTGACCCCTTGCATCGGACAAGGGCAGGCACTGAATCCCCTGGTCAGGTGGGTCCACCAGTTTCTGTGCAGCTGGAAAAACCATGGGCCCTGGGCTCTGTTCCACTGAAAGCAAGGCTCTGGGATGAGCTCCCTACCTGTTCTGGCTAGGGTCCCGGCTCAGGCAGGCTGAAGGTTATGTTCAGCAGTTAGTGGGGCTATAAGCTGGTTTCCCTGTCGCTCCAAAGATGGTCAAGTTTTTTGCTGTCTTAGTTCACACCAACCTGTGCCCCAGTTTCCCGGTCAAGCAGGACCGCTGGGTTTGCAGATGACGGACTCTATCTGCGCTGCTCTTAGCTCAGGTATGACTGACCTAGCAAGCTTCCAGACGATTCTCGCCAGCCCTTCCTTGTCAGGCCGTGGTGAGAGGTCCTCTCTGCAGCAGCCGGGCTCTATCTCAGCCCCTATCAGGCAGGATGGAGAGAAGATGCTTCAGGCTTATCCCCATGTTTCTCAGAGGCCTTAAGACGGGAGGGCCCCCACTGCTCTGAGCCTGAGCTGTAACTCCGGCCGTCTGAGGACTGCAGGGGCCACGCTGGTCTCGCTTTCCTCGGGCGGTCAGCTCTGCCTTCCCCGTCTTGGTTCCAGAGGCGGGCTGTGCAGTGTCCAGTGCTGCTCCAGCACGGCGGTCCGGGTGGCATCGCAGCTGCGGTGGCCGGGCTGTGGCTTAGCTCATAAGCCAGGGGGGACACCCAGGGCCTCTCCGCAAACCCCCGGTGCTTCTCTGACTTGCCAGCGGAGGAGCTGTGCCGCCTGCAGGCTTGGTTTCAAATCCACGGCCGGCCTGCGTGCGGTCTGGGCTCCGCTCTGGGGGCCTCGGGGGCCTCGGCGCCCCCGCCGCCCCCAGCCCAGGGCCCTGGGCGCACAGCCGGCCTGCGGGCACCCCAGCCCTGCTGACTGTGGGCTCAGATGGGGTCCCTGCAGGCGGCGCTGCGACTCAGCTACCTGTCTGGTGAGGGCACTCAACCGGAACTCATAAAGGATATTGTCGAAAAGGGGAGGCTTTCTGCACCTCACCCCTCGCTGTCTACCACGCTTAGCTCACACTGCATCTCGGATATCTCTGACGATTGCCTTCTTCCTTGGAATATGCCCCCTATCTCTGTTCTTTTAGGCGGTTAGTAGGAAAGTAAGAAGAAAAGATTCTGAGTATTCGACAAAAGCGAAGCTTCCCACGGGGATGACTACTTGAGCAGGGATGGCCGCGAGCCCTCTCTCCCTACTTGTTCGATCAGGTTTTCAGCGGCTGAGCCTTGCAGATGCCTCTGCAACCCTGGGCGTGGGGAGGGAAGGTCAGAACAGAAACAGGGGTTCCGCCAGGTGACTCCCCTTTTCCTGGGCGCTGCTTTCCCGCTGGAGGAGCACAGACTTGGGGAGACCTTTCTGTAGTGCCGCCTTGGCCTGGGGAGGGCGGTGCGGTCAACGTCTAGCCCCCTGTCTCACCTTCTAATGCAGTCTGTCTTGGTCTCTGCGTGTATGGGGCCCTTCAGCCTCAAAACGCCAGCTTCCAGGATTCTCTCAGCCGCATCTCTTCATCAAGAGCTGTTAGTTGTTCTTCCTCTGAGGGGAGCAAAGTCCAGAATGACTTATCTTGCCACCCTGGGTGTCTGCTCTTAAGAACAGATGTCCAAGATGAGAAAGGAACTGCTGGGAAATTAGACCCAGTTTCACGGAGATCAATGTCCTTAGCACTTTTCTTACAAGGGATTATATCCTGTCATCTGTCTGAATGTGTCATCAGAGATCCTTCAGTCTCTTTTATGAGTGAGACGGAAGAACTCAGCTTCACCTGTATGAACTCCTCTGGGGCTAACTATCCAGGCCACAGGAGATGCTAGTTACCCATGGGATGCCCGTCCATTACCCTCCATCTATCGCATGTGCATCTCATCCTAATAATTTAGGAGTTCTATTTTAAAAAATGATTGTAACAAAACAGACACAGACTCACATAAAGAGAGTAAACTAGTGGGTCCCAGTTGGGAGAGAGATCCCGGGAGGGGCAAGTTAGGGAAAGGGATGAAGCAGCACAAAGTGCTATAAAACAAGCAAGTTTTCTGATAACACAGAAATATACATTACATTATGCTGATAAATGACCAAGTAAATAATCCTACCAATATAATACACCACAGGGAATATACCTAACATTTCATGATAATGTTAAATGGAGTATGATCTATGAAAAAAGTTGAATCATTGTTGGATATTTGAAACTAATATTGATCGACTATATTTTAATAATATATCTATCTGCTCAAAAAGAATAAAAATATCTGGATGAAATTCATTTGTTCAGCAAATACTTCCTGAGGCCCTGTTGTTTGCCTAATCCCAGATGGCACACTGAAAATACAGCGAGAAGAAAGTGGATATGCTCCGAGCCCGAGGGATTTATAGACCAGCCGGACTCTCAGGTGGCCTTGTCCTGCAATGACGTGGAGCAGGGCTTGAGTTCCCAGCCAGAGACGGGCTGGATGGTGGTGGTGAAAACTCCAGATCCTGGCCACCAGACCAGGGGTCGATGACAAGGGTCCTGGCCCTTCAGTTGTGCAGAAAAGAATTTTCACAAAGATGGAAAGTGCTGAAACAGTAAAGTATTTATTAGGAGGGGAAAATGTACAGTATGTGGGGATAGCTGCCCGGGCAGACTCAGGGAGAGACAGTCCCGAGTCGCGCCCTGGTGGCACGACTGAATCGCTTTTACGGGGCATTTCTTCCAGTTTTCCTTTGACCAGTCATTTTGATTTGCCTGGTTCACAATCCATATTTGGTGACTCTCAGGACCCTCCCAGATGTGTGCACACATCTCTTAGTCTGGAGGGATTTTACCGAAAAAGCATCCAGGTAGAACATCCCTTGACGTAAGTCTCTTTGACCCCAAGGAGCCTTTCTGCGCATGCGGGGTCAGGGAAGTCCCCTGACTTCAAGAAACAGAAACACGTGGTCTGAGCAGGGCCCAGCCACCCGTCTTAACTGTCCTGCTCTTCTGGTCTTGGAGTTTCGATCCACAGGGAATGAACCCCCAGTAGCTTTACCCTGGGGCGGGGTGGGGGGAGCATCCCTCTCCTGCCTCTGTAAGATTTAAACCTTCTTTCTTTGTAAATTTCCCTTAGTGCTCCTCATGCCACTTGACTTGCTGCCTCTTGCTTCATCACACTGCAATTTGTCCTGAATAGTGCTTCTGGCTTAAATTTCATAAAGAATAGGTTTGCGCGCCTATTTTTCATAATTAAAAATCCCCAGTAGCTACCTGCAGCTTACTTTTCTAATTCTGAAAAATATTCGTTAGTCTGCACCTGGTTTTTGTTGCAGGATACAGGTCTTCGGTCTTAGCGGAAACTTGAGTGAGCGCTCAGTTCTGGCATGTGGGCCGAGTTCCCTGAGCAGGGATTGAACCTGGGGCCCCTGCATTGTGAACCGCCAGGAAAATCCTTCCCTACATCTTGTTAACTGAAGGATCCTCTTAGCTTGGTCTCAACATCGTATTCCTAACTTGCCTTTCTAGGCATCTCTCTCTAGATAGTGAATTTCCAGGCATATCTCATTAGACTGGGTTCCATGAGGAAAATAATCAAATCCCACACATTATCATTTCTGTCTTCCTATTCATTTGGGACTGTTCTCTATTTTCTCCCTGTACTCTGCCTTCTAACCTAATTCTGGTTCTTCTGATTGGAGTATTTCCTTCACCAAGTAGTCAAGTTGTGTCTCAAATAACAACATCTTTAAAAAATATGTGTTAATTTCTATCTCCCACCAAAGTACCAGTTAACTCATTTAAATCCCCAGAACAGTTCTGTGAATTGGTATGTACTTCAGCTTCAGTTTCAAATCTTTGCCTTTTGAGGATTTATGAAATAATTAACAACAGCAAATAGCATAATAAGCCAAGGCAAATAATTATAACCTTATTAGGCAGAGATTGGCAGCAGAAAAAAACCAAAAACAAAAAACTTGTAAATGCTTTCAGACATGCTTGATAAAAATTTTAATTTCCTGATCTTTTAGCTATCTACAGTTGAAACAGAATAAAAATTAATGGTGGTTCTGGTGTAGTAAAAATGAAATCTGCCCAGTCGTATCTGGCTCTTTGTGACCTCATGGACTGTAGCCCACCAGGCTCCTCTGTTCATGGAATTCTCCAGGCAAGAATATCGGAGTGGGTTGCCATTCCCTTCTCCAGGGGATCTTCCCAACCCGAGGATCAAATCCGTTTCCTGCTTTGCAGGCAGATTATTTACCATCTGAGCCACCAGGGAAGCCCAGTGAGCCAGTTCTGAGGGACTGATTGACCCCAATCCTGAGGGATGCTCAGATTAAAATCCCCATGGGCTTAGAGGTAGCTTAGCATGAGTGAGAGCTTCAGAGCCACTCAACTGAAATGACTGATTAGAAATATTACGTAGAAACACTCCTTTACAACATCCCAGAGAAACACACTGTTAATGTGTAAATATGTCATCTATTGTCCACATTAGAGCATCTATTGGAAAGGGCAGAATGAAACTAATCTCCTTCCTTCTTTCAAGATTAACTTTTGGCCCTTGTCATGAAACATGAGGGAACTATGATCCCCAGCCCAGGGAGGGAAGTGGAGAATTACAGCAAACGGCCATCCTTCCCCCTGAGGCCTTTTTGTTCCTTTCCACGAGGTTCATCCTCTGCAGTGTGAGCCGCCTCTCTGTTCCTATTGGACAGGAGTGTGCGTGACTTTCAGGAGGAATTGCGGGCGTTCACGGCGTCACCATCACTGATGCGTGAACATGCGCCTTTTCTCTCACGTCTTTACCCTCCGTACTGAGCACAGAGTTGGTCCAGACAAACGGGAAACGTTTGTTGAAAACATAAACTAACAAAAAATGAAGATATGGTTTTCTAGAAAGAGTTACAGATTTCCAGCTACAGAATGACCAAGTCCTGGGGATATAATGTAATGCACAGGGGGAGCATATTCAATAACATTGTAACAACTTTGTGTGGTGACTGATGGTACCTGGTCTCATTGCTGTGAACATTTCATAATTCATAAAATTATTGAATCACTATGTCACACACCTGAAGCTAATAAATTATTGTATGTAAATTATAACTCAGTTAAGAAAAAAAAAAGTGGTATTTGGGTTAATGCCAAAGCCCTAGGGGGTGGGTGAGGAGGACACCTCCCATGAGAGAGAACAGTCTCTTCAGGGCCTGAAAAGCAGTTTGCTTACAGTTGGCCCTGGGAATAGAATTGGGACCTTGGGAAGACTATCAAATAGCATGCTTTAAATCTAGTCCTACCATTATGTCACCAGATTATCAGACTAAAACCTCTGGGTTTTTCTACCTACAAACTCCCCGGAAGTTTGTATTTAGTTTCTATAGCTAAATAAATTTACATAGATAGAGGTAGTTTCTCAGTAAAATTACTGCTGGAACGAATACATCCATGGAATGCTACAAGTCACATTGTGTTTCTAAGAGACTCAGCTATTGATAAATTGGAGGCTATGGTAACAGCTTTGGGGCTAATGAAAGTCACTGGATGTCTGAACTGGTGGGTGAGTTGTTTCTTTTCTTGGGTTCTATTATACACCTGGCTTTGAGTCATCGTTAAATACAGTTTCTCAAATAATTGAAACCCATTTGACCTGAAAGAAATCTCCTTCCCAAGCTGAAGGTATTTTAGAACACATTATAGAGCAAGACATTTGTTGTTTTAAAAATGACAGGAGAATATACATTTTGAAAGAGGTGTTACATTCTTAAAGAAAGAAAACATGGCCTTATCATTTAATTAAGAGTGCAGAGATTATTTATTCCTTGATGGTTCTTAGCTAAATGCCCTCACTTAGCTGAAAAGACATTGCCTTAAAAAGTCTCTCAAACAAAATAAGTAAATTCTCATTGGTGTAAAAATTTTTCTAAGGAATATTTGGCTTTATTTCACTTTTTCTTTTTACCTTTTATGTTTAGGATATTTTTAGAATTGCAGAAGAGTTGCAAAAATGGTACAAAGAATTCCCCTATCCCCTTAAACCTGGCTCTCTTTAAAGAAAAAATTGGAATTGATTTACAATGCTGTGTTAGTTTTAGGCCCACAGCAAAGTGATTCTGGCCCTCTTAGTGTTAACATTTTATGCAGCTCTACTGCAATCATCCCTCTCAGGAGTCAGCATTGTTTGATGCCACAGACTGCTTCTAGACCACAGACCTCTTTCATTTTGCGTCCTGTTTCGGGATCTAATCCAGGTTCTCCCATTGCATTTATTTTCGTGCCACCTTGTTCTCCTCCAGCCATGAGAGTCGCTCAGTTTTCCCCTGTTTTTCATGACCCTGAGACTTTTGAAGAGCACTGAGTGGTTATTCCGCAGAAGGTCCGTTCTAGGTTCGTCTCAGGTTTTGTCACGACTGCACTGGATAATTTATGCAGTGACGTGCTTTTCTGTGCATTGGATCGAGGGTACACTAGGTCAAAGTGTTTTGTTGCAGATAATGTTAACCTTTATCCTTAAAGTGGCATCTTCTAGTTTCTTCCCTGTCAAGTTACTATTTTTCCCTTTGCAATTTATAAATAGTTCTTTTAGAGTCGATGCTTTGAGGCTATGCAAATCCCTGTTCTCCTTAAACTCTGTACACTAATTTCAACATCTATCATTGGTTCCTGCCTGCAGCAACTTTTACTGGATATTCTAACAAGAACTTTCTATTTTCACCATTGCTTCTACATTTGTGTATTTATTTTGTTTTTATCAGAATGGACTCAGGATATTTATTTTACTCTTTGGATTGTATTACAATATTATCATTTATTTGCTAAACTTGTTCCAGCTAAAACCACGAGGCGCTTTGATTTTTGTTTTCCTTGTTTTAAAAATATTTTCTTTAGAATAGCTTTAGAGTTACAGAAAAATTAATAAAATAATATATGGAGTTCCTTATACTCCCAGTTTCCACTATTATTAACATCTTACGTTAGTATAGTACCTTTGTTACAATTAATGAATTATATCGATTGATACTGATGCCCAATATTGATGCCTTATCCTTAAATTCAGATTCTTTAGCTTTTACCTAATGTTTCTGTTCTGTCCCCAGATCTCATGAGATACCGTGGTATATATTCACAGGTTGTCTTCTTAGGCTCCTTGTGGCTGTGGTAGTTCTTAGACTTTGCTTGGTTTTGATGACCTTGATGATTTTTGGGTGGTACTTGCCAGCATTTTCTAGGATACCTTCCTATTGAAATTTGCCTTACTATGTTTTTCATAATTAAAATATAGCTATGAGACTCGGAGAGAGGGAAAGTGCCATTTTTATCACATCACATAGAGAACACATATCAATACAACACAGTCAATCAGTGTTGATGTTAATCTTGATTAAAAATCTACCTCCTTTTAAACATTTTATACTTTTTGAAATTTTTTGTTTTGTGTTGGGGTATAGCCGATTAACAGTGCTGTAATCGTTTCAGGTGGATGGTGAAAGGACGAAGTCACACAGATCCATGGACCCCTCCTCCCCCAAAGCCCCTCCCCTCCAGGCTGCCACGTGACGCTGAGCAGAGATCTCTGTGTCATACAGAAGGCACCCTTTTGTTTCTGCCTTTCCATCCTCGACTTTTTGGATGGAAGCTGCTATGCATGGCACATACTTAAGGACTGGGAAGTTAGCCCTTTCTTTTGACAGCAGGGTATGTATGTGAGTTATGTGGAATCCTGTGTGGGAGACTCGCTGATTGTTCCACATTTATGTATTTATTCACACGTGTGTGTCACTATGGAACTGTGTACATTTGCTTTATATTCATGTAAGTATTGCAACACCGTCTCATTGTGCTGAGACTTGGCTTTGGCCGTCGGATCTGGGGAAGAAATGAGTTAAGACTGGCTCCTGCGCGCCTTCGCTGTGTCCTCTCAGTGCGGTTCGTTTGCTTAATTTGGGAGCCTCCTGACTTCCTGGCCGGTCGGATGTTCTTAGCGTCTTGTGTGTCTCCTGCCTCCATTCTAGAATCAGTCATTTCTCCGAGGGGCAGTGCTGATTCCTTTCAGAAGAGACCACGGTCTGGTTTAGATGTGCTCATTGCTACTAGGATGCCATTGCTTTAGGCCCTTTCATGGAACGGAGTGAGAACAGGTATTTCTATAGTAAACCAGGTATATGCACAAATACACACAGAATATTTCCAGGATCTCCATACGCAGTGGTCTGTGGCTGCCCTGGGGGCACAAACGGTAGAGTCTACTTGCAGTGCAAAAGGCCCAGGTTTGATCTCTGGGTCGGGAAGATCCCTGGAGAAGGAAATGGCAACACACTCCAGTATTCTTGCCTGGAGAATCCCATGGACGGAGGAGCCTGGCAGCTACAGTCCATGGGGTCGCAGAGAGTTGGACACGACCGAGCGACTTCACTAGCCAGTGATCTGTACCAACTGCAAACTAGACATAAATGCATAGCAATGTCTTCAACTCCAATCCCTTACTGTGTGGACCACCTGAGCTTCCTCCACATGCTGACCTGAGCTCTCTTGAGTTCCCACAGCCCAGGCACCATCCCATTCCTGTCCATCCATCTCCATACCATCTCCATGGTTTCACCATCTCTGTGGTTTTGTCTTCCCTAGAACGTCATGTAAGTGAAAGTAAGTTGCTTTTTAAAGGTTGGCCTATTTTATTTCCAATGTACATTTAAGTTTCTTCCATATCTCTTTTGGCGCGACAGATCATTTCTTTTTATCACTGAATAATATTCCATTGTACATACATACTAACTCATTATCATTGGTTTATCAAACAGACATTTGGGTTGCTTACAGTTTTGGCTATGATTAGTATTACTGCTATAAATATTCACATCCAGATTTTTGTGTGGACATACATTTTTTAATTGGTTGGATAAATGCAGCCGTAGGGCCCCTGTCTGTGGTGTATGTTGTAAGACCTCCAATGGGTGCCTGAAGCTTCACGTAGTACAGAACTGTGTATATACTTTGTTTTTTCCTATATCAGCATACAAACTTATAATAAAGTTTAATTTATAAGTCAGCATGAGGTTGCTAAGAGTCGGACATGACTGAGTGAGTTCAGTTTCACTTTTCACTTTCATGCATTGGAGAAGGAAATGGCAACCCACACCAGTGTTCTTGCCTGGAGAATCCCAGGGATGGGGGAGCCTGGTGGGCTGCTGGTATGGGGCTGCACAGAGTCAAACACGACTGAAGTCACTTAGCAGCAGCAGCAACAGCAATAAGAGAATGTTTGAGTTGCCAGTATCACTACTCTTACACTTTGGGGCCATTATTAAGTAAAATAAGATTTACTCTCAAACACTGTAATACCATGACCATTGATTTGATAACCCAGCAGGCTACTAAGTGACGGACGGTGGGTAAGATACCCAGCATTGTCATGCTGGATAAAGGAATAGTTCACCTCCTGGGCGGGATGGAGCAGGATGGGGCAAGATTTTAGTATGCCACTTAGAACAGGGTACCATTTAAAACTTATGAATTGCTTATTTCTGGAATCTTGACCTAACATTTTTGGACCACAGTTGTTTGCAGATAACTGGAACTGTAGACACTGAAACCCTGGGGCACAGGGGTGGGGAGTTGCTATACTGGGAGTGGGATTAGTACGTTGTCCAGTAAGATTCTGTTCGCTTTGTGAGAAACCGCCAAGCTGTCCTCCAGTGTGGCAGCGCCATCTCTGCCCCCACCGGCACTGAGCGCCTCCTCCTGCAGGACTGCGGTCTCACCGGTGCTTCGTACTGGCAGTTTTCTTTTGTTTTGTTTCACCCTTCCTAATTGGTGTGCAGGATCTCATTATTGCCTTAATTTGCAATTCCCTAGTGGCAAATAATGTGAACATCTTTCCACATGCGTTATTTCCCATATGTTGATTTTCTGTTCAGATTATTTGACATTTTGAAAACCGTATTCTGTTTTATTGTCTCACTGTAAGAGTTCTTTGTAGATTTTGAACCCAATGTTTTATAAGACACATATTTTTCAAATATTTCTCCTGGGCTTTGTTTTTATTCTCTTGATAGAATCACAAGAAAATAAAAGTGTTTAATTTTAATGAAGTCCAATTTATTGATTTTCTGGTCATTTATTGTTCTTTAGGGATTGTATCTCAAGACTCATTGCAAAGACAAGATCACTTAGATTTTCCTCTGTATACTTATAGTTTTATATTTACGTATGTAATTTGTTTTGAGTTAATGTTTGTGGAAGATGTAAGATCTGTGTCTTGATTCACTTTTTTCTTATGAAGATTCAAGTATTCCAGCAGTACGTGCTGAGAAGGACTACACTGTCTGCGTTCAGTCACCTTGCTCCTCTGTGAAAGATCAGCGAGCGGTATCTGAGTGTTTATCTCTGTGCTGTTTGTCTCACTGATCCATAGGTTTGCATTTTCACCGGCACTGCACTGTCTCGATCACTCGAGCTTAAAAGCAAGTCTTGAAGTTGATGAGTGTCAGTCTTATTCTTCTTTAGGACCACACTGATTATCCTGAGTCCTTTCCCTTTCCTTAGAAACATTTGATCACTTTGCTGACATCTACAAAATTTGCTGGGATTTTGATAGAGATTACACTGAATCCAAAGGTCAAGTTGGGAAAAGGTCAAGTTGGGAAACACTGACATCTTAAAATTGCTAAGCTTGCCAATCAATGAACACAGAATATCTCTTAATTTATGTAGGTATTGTTTTAATTTTTTATCAGAGTTTTGCAGTTGTATACATGATTATCTGGTACGTATCTGTTAGGTTTATAGTTATCGTATTTTTAATGCTGTTATAAATAATATTGTGGTTTTATATTTCAAATTCCAATTGTTAGTTGCTAGTATATAGGAAAGGAACTGACTTTTGCATCTTCATCTTGTGTCCTGAAACCCTTTTATCATTGCTTATTAGTTCCAGGAGCATGTTTGTTGATTATCTGGGCTTTTCTATGTAGGTGATCGAGTCAACTGTGAACAAAGAGTTTTATATCTTCCTTCCCAATCTTTATGGCTTCGATTCCCTTTTCTCATTTTATTGCACTAGCTAGAACTTCTAGTTCAATGCTGTATACTAGTGGTGTTTCCACTATCTTGTTCCCAAGCTTAACGAGAGGGAGCTAGTTCTCACCAGCAAGTACAGTGTTGCTGCTGCTGATGCTGCTAAGTCGCTTCAGTCGTGTCCGACTCTGTGCAACCCCATAGACGGCAGCCCGATGGCTCCCCATCCCTGGGACTCTCCAGGCCAAGAACACTGGAGTGGGTGCCATTTCCTTCCCCAATGCGTGAAAATGAAAAGTTAGTTCTAGGTTTTTTGGTAGGTTTTCTTTATCAAGTTGAAGAAGCTTTTCTTTAGGTTCTTGTGGCATTTCATTTCTTTTATTTTTTAATAGTAGGTAAAATGTCACCCCTGAAAAAAAATCTACAAAATTTCTCCAAAGAATATTAGTTGAAAATTGCTTAATTCTTATGATAAGAAGAAAAAAGTTCCAAAAACTGTATTTTTACATCTAGTTCCATAACATCTTTTCTTCATAAATCTCTTTATGAAATGATTGGTTGACTTGTTGAAGCTCTTCCAATTTCCTTTAGGTCACACATCAGTTATACCCATCATAGGCAAGTTTTTTCATGGACATAATTGGGAGAGACCCTGAAATCTCTGTCCAAGGAGAGCTGTTCAACACATGGGTATATTCTGTGACTTCCTGTTGTGGAGAGAACGACTCTGCATGAGCTGACATGGTGAGCTCATAAAATTCATGGCGTGAAGCTCATGCTTGTGCTAATAGTTCTAACCCCACACTGTGTGGACCACCGCATTATTGGAAGATGGCTCCCCAGGTACCCTGCATACGGGGATAACTTGTGCTGAACTGAGGAGACAAATAAGTTTCCTTCAAAGGGAAAAATAGAGAGAGATTTTCGGCATTCAAACTTTACTTATTAGCATTATGAGTAGTCTCATATGACTCTGTTCTTAAGGGGTAAAGATGGTCTTGAAATGCCAAGAAGTGAAACTTCTAATCTCTCAAAGTCTAGGAATTGTTTATCAAAATTCATTGAAATTTTGAGATTCTTGAAAATTTTGAAGTTCTGAGTGAGAGATGTGATTCCTGGGACCATCAAAATCTACCATATGACCCGTCCTCTGGTTTGGAAAGAACTCTGTTGCCAGATAGAGAACGTGCTCTGAGAATGGGAGACCTGGTAAAAAACAAGCAGCATAGATAGGAATCTGCATAAAAATTTTAAGTCTGCACTGATGACTACAGTTCTCAGGGAATCTTACGAGATGAAGAAGGCAATAATTGGAGTATATTTCTTTAGACCCATAGTAACAAAGGCTCTTCCTTTTCCTGTCCCTTAGGAGGTAATCAGAATTCCAAAGAGAGCTGGATAAAATGGAATAATACATTTTGTGTAAGGAGGCTTAGAATTTTTCCATTGTAAAGTATATGTATATATATATATATATATATATATATAAAGTAATCAGTGGAGAAAAAAAGAATTTTTCCAAAATACTGTTGGCTTCTTTGCCTCACCCTTGCCACATTTTTGTTTCTCTTCATTGTGTAACTCCTATTGATCTCAAGCCTGAGAAATTCTTTAAAGGTAGACAGGAGGTATGAAGAATGATCACGATGGTATTTTCTTCAACACTTTCATAGCCCGTGTTACCTGTGAGTCTTCTGAGTGATCAGTCACTACCTTAGGTGAAAGAAATTTACAGTCCTCTAAAGCTTTACATAAAAGTTCTCTTAAGTCATATGAATAAGTAGAAAGTGCTCAAGATTTAACAAATTCAGACCCATTTCTGGTGATTCAATTCAGGCTCACCAAACCAAGCTTGGTGATTCGTAGTCAGCTGCTGAACCTGTTTGGCTAAGTAGTGGCTCTACTCTAGTCCCCCAGTGAATGCGCTGGGCTTGGTGATAGTTTAACTCTCTTCCAGCTCTTATAGTATAACTTTTATAATCACTGACACTCCTTGGAAACTTAAATAATATCTTTCCCATGTGTTCATTGTATGCATTTTGATTCATTTTCCTTCTAAAATAAGGTAGTTGTATTGGTAGAGAATAAACAAAATCCAACTTTCACAGGCTAACTGAGCCAGAGAGCAGGAAGCCGGAAGGACTGAAAAATCTCGTAAGATGCTCAGATTAATGTTAAAGATGTTGTGGTTAGCCACAATCAGAGAAGGTTTTAGACGAACACCCAAGGGCCCAGTGCTTTCAGCATTTGGAATTCTTGCTAATATTTCAAAACAATTTTCCATAATAAATCAGTTGTATTAAAGAATGTTAGCACGCTGTATTTTATCATCTCTTATACTTTACAGATGTTACTTGCTTTAAGAGTTTTAAATTTATCTTACTGGTATTTACATATTTAGGAAAAAACAATAAGAAGAGATTTTATAAGAAAACAATAAGAAGAGATAGAATCAAGTTTTGACATGGAGGAAACACAAGGTGTGACAAGGAATTTTCCTGTTCATGTATTCATTCCTTTAGTCATCACATTTTTTTGAATGCTTACTATGTGCTGGGTGATATGAGAACTGCAGTGAATAGAAAGAGTTAAGCTTCTGCCTTCACAGTATTTACGTTTTAGGAGAAGGCAAAGCTATTAGAATGTAACATGATAATTGTAACAGGTAACCTGGGGCATGCAGAGAAAGAATGCCTAACTGGAACATATGTTAGGAGAGCTCCTGGAGAAGCAACATACTAGCTGAGGCTAACCGTGGGTCACAGAGCATCGAAGCAGAGGATTATGCATGCACAGTATCAGAGGCCAGGGAGATGATGCTAGGGAACCAAACAGATTTCAACCTAAGCTGCATATAGAGAACAAGGTGGGAAGTGATGGAGAATCAGACTGGAGGTGTCCGCAAAGGAGACTCTGAAGGGTGTGGTTGACCATGAGAAGCACATCTGATTTTGTTCTAAAGGCAGTGAAAACCCATTGGATATATTTAGACAGTCACTGACATGATTTAGAACGTGTACTGTGGCTAGAGTAGGGAGTATAGCATGGAAATGAGACATTACTTTAAAAGTCACAGGCACCATACTTAGAAAGGATGCGATATAACAAGTTAAGGTGGCTGAACTGGGTTGTAACAAGGGGCATTCAAGACAAGTGAAAGAATTTGAGTCAAGAGTCAGCATGACTTGTTGATGGATTTCAGGTGGATCAAAATAGAAAGCTGTCAGATCTGACGCCTAATTTCCCATCTTACGTACACACTTTGATGTAGATACTACTGTTATTCCCATTTTATAGATGAGGGAACAAAGACAAGGAGAGGGACAGATCCAGAAGTGAATTCTGAAAACCTGGTCCGAGAGTCCATGGCCTTAATCACTGAGGTCATTGGAGCCACAGCAGCGTGGATACATGACCCAGGGAAGTATGTGCAGTGAGAGCAGAGCATCCTCAGAGAGGACCCGATGTCACCGGTATTTCAGAGGCTGGGAGAAAGGAAAAATATGCAAAAGAGATTTACGGAGGAGAAGGTGATAGAGGGCAGATTGCAGGTGTGCGGGGGGTAAAAAATCTGCCTGTAATGCAGGTGGTGCAGAACTGGCGGGTTCGGTCCCTGGGTTGGGAAGATCCCTTGGAGGTGGGCGTGGCTACCCACTCCAATATTCCTGCCTGGACAATTCCATAGACATAGGAGCTCGGTAGGCTACAGTCAGTGGGGTCTCAGAGAGTTGGATACAACTGACACGCAGTGATGTACAAGGAAACGCATATCCTGAGTCATAAGAAATCGTCAGCACTTTCAAATTCCACTGAGAAGTCTATGAAGATCAGCCCTAAAATATGCTCCTTGGGCCTGACAGGTCATGAGCCCAAGGGGAATGGGCTTGTGTGTCACCCAAAGTCTGGCGCTTGTTCCGTGGTCTAGAGATGGCCTGTCTGGGTTTTGTGCAGCAGAGTCCCCTGGATCCTACTGAGGCCTGCAGAGCCCATGTCTCCAACCCCAATCCAAAGATCCAGACACTGTTGAAGTTGAGAGGGAAGGACAGACACTTTGAAAGCTCTGCAGGAGATTCTGATGCCCATCCAAAACTCATAGTCAGTGTTCTTCGTCCCTGGGGAGTCCCTGATCACGCGGCTCAATGACATTGATCCGTTCGAGTTGTAGGAAGATTTCTCTGATGGTTGTGCACCAGTGTGGGGTGGGGCTGGCAGGGAGAATAGGGGCCCAACAACAGCTGAGAGAGCTAGACAGGCCAGTATTTTGGATAAACTAAACCTGGACTGAAAGTTATAGCTACTCCTTGAATTTCTCATACTTTTTACTTTCTTGAGGCAGACTCTATTAATACCACGGATACCTCGTCTCTGAAACCCTGTGGTCTTTGCACATGAAAAAGCTTTCCATGGTGAGTTTTCAATGACTTAGTCTGGCAGATGTGAAGTTCAATCAGAAACTAGCAAGTCTCAGATACGGTTGGACACAAAGGGCTCCCCTACATTGTGGTGTTTGTAGGAAACGTGCGGTTTTTCCCCCCATTGCTTAGAAACAATGCTTTAATACGTCTATAATTCTAAAAGCGTGGGAGGGGGTGCCAATGGAAAGCACTGGGTTTATTTATTTATTTCGAAGAATTACAAAGGAGAAAAGGCAGTGTTTTCCTTCCTGTCTGCTGCTTTTCAGAAAGCCTTAATTGAGCACAGCTGTGATATAGCCCAGACCTAAAACAGGAAATGAGTGTTTCGATAATTGTACATTTGCAAAGCCGTGGTGAAAATACCAGCAGTGTCTTTTGAGATTAACTGTGAAGGGACTGGATTTAACCCACCCAATTATTTCAGAACACCCCACTTTCAAAAAGATTCTCAAAAAATCCCTTTTCTCTAAGCTGCCCGAGTGCAGCAAACATAAAAATAAAAAGCAAGAAAAAAAGGAGAAAAGTGACTGTATAGAATAGAGCAAAAGGCTGTCGTGCCAAGCAGATTTTTCTTCCCTGTGCTGTGGCTGCCAGGCACAATCACATTTTTTGATTTAGGAACAGTCTTCGCTGGATCATTTCTTCAGCAGGAATGTGATTGGTGATGAAGCACTTGGGCTCTTGGACCAAGTTCTTAAGTACTTTGCAATGATGTGCTTCAGGAAGAGGTTTTTTTTTTTTTTTAAAGACTTTCAATGTCAACAAATTGCAAAGTTAATAGCAGCCCTGGGTCACACAGAGCCTTCCCCCCCGCCACCCCGAGTTCCTCTCGTTTGGATTACTGGCAGATAACGCTGACCTGCCGGCCTTGCTGCTGGCCACGCAGGGAGATGCTTGCTTTGGGTCATTTGACTACAGTGTTCTCGGTCGTAGGTTGTTGGGTTTGGGTGAGCTGCAAAGTGTGCTCAAGACAGCAAAAATTGTGTGTCCTAGTTTGAAAAAACTGGCTTCCTTGAGAAAACAGAAAGAAATGATGACCGTTTTCATCCTGATTTTTCTTAGGAAATTCACCATGTAGTTCAGTTTGAAAAGCACTTACTGAGTATACAGAGTTCCAGGCACTGTGCTATATGTTGGTAACACAGAGCTATACTGAAAATAAGTAATAGTTCAATGCAAGAATATGCAACCTTTTCCATATAAGATCAAGAAATCGGTATTTGGGGCTTCATGGGACAACAGAGTCTCCGCCACACGCCCTTCTTGTGTCCTTTTCATGCTCACACGCTCTCGCCTTTACAGCCACTCAGACATAGAATCCGTGCAAAGTAAATCACTGATTCAACAGATGAACAAATAGTACAGAAAAGACAGCCCCACACATGGAGAAACAGTAGTTTGGGCCATAGGAAATTGCTGATACTTGATCATCTTGATGGCAATTTTGTATGATTCTGTCTATGTGCTAAATCCAACCTACAACACAGTTAATTAAACTCCAGACAATTTTACAGTCTATAATGTTAAATATCATGTATAGGTGAAGGAATTAATAAATACCACCTGAGAGTATCTTATCAGGAAGATAAATTCTGACTTATATTTTGATAAGCAGGTAGAAAGTAAGGTGGGGGGGCATTGGAGAGTCCAAGCAGATAAAACAGACGAGCTGTGACCCCAAACTCTCGTAGTGGCGCTGAAGTACAAAGTGAGTATGAAAGATAGACTTGGACAAACTTGGGACTGAGTGTCCAGAGCTTTGAACAAGCTGAGGAGCTGAGAGTGGATCCTGCAAGTGTCAAGAACTGAAGACTTAACCAGAGAAACACTGTGATTCTACGTTCTAGAAAGTCAACATTTTTCAGTGTCAACTATTTCCTGTGGCACCTGTGAGCAAGAGGTATAAGACATTCCCTTCTCATCGCTTTTCTTCTATACACTGGGAACATATCAAGTATGTTGATTTTGTTACAACAGAGTACTTTATCATCTGATGGATATCCGCCATAATCAAATGTAAGAACCTATGGTGTCTGTCATGGAAATAGTTTTTCTAAGGGGTAACTTTTTTTTTTTCATATGAATTACAATATGGTAGCCATGGCTTGAAAGCAGAATAAAGTTACTTTTTTCTGAAGTAAGTTAGGGAACTCAATCCAGGTCCAGGCAGGAGTTGTTGAAGCACTGGGCAGGGGAGGGCATGGGTGTTAGCAACACAGAAGCTGCATGAGATGCTGCATGTGAAGATTAATGAAGAGAAGGGTTCACTTGACTGTGGATTACTTTTATCTGAGACAGCTGGCCAAACAGCTTCACCTTTAACTGTGAAAGGAAATGAGTGAGCTGTGACGAGCTTACGGAGAACTCGGAAAGTTGAATTTTGGAGATGCCTCGTGTAAGGTAAGTGTGTTTGTCTGGGTTTCAAGAGCAGGGCTAATAGCACGCACAGGGTTCTTCAGAGTGCAAAGACAGGAGAAAATTGTAACGCAAAGAGAAGACTGGATAAGAAAGAGAAATCAGCTGAGAACACAACATACAAAGTTTGAAGGAAAATTTCAAAGGAAAACCAGATACAAGTGTTATCATGGATTCAGAAAGGAGCAGAAACATTTCCACAGGTGTGGACGTCAGAACCATACCCCATCCTTCCATGCGGGTCTGAGGGCCTCGAAGCTAGGAGGGCATCAGTTACTTTGGTGAAAGTGGTTTGAAGAGTGTGGCCAAGAAAGAATTCAGATATCTGGATACTGAGGCAGGATGAAAGCGAAGACTGGGAGACAGTGAGTGAGCATCAAGGGCCCTGTCACCACCGTTTCAAAAAGTCTGACTGTGGAGTCAAGGTTAGGTAAATGAAACTCACTGCGGAAAGCTTTTGGGGTTTTTAGGGCAGGAGAGGAGAAGGCAATGGCACCCCACTCCAGTACTCCTGCCTGGAAAATCCCATGGACAGAGGAGCCTGGTGGGCAGCAGTCCATGGGGTCGCTAAGAGTCAGACATGACTGAGCGACTTCCCTTTCACTTTTCACTTTCATACATTGGAGACGGCAATGGCACCCCACTCCAGTACTCCTGCCTGGAAAATCCCATGGACAGAGGAGCCTGGTGGGCAGCAGTCCATGGGGTCACTAAGAGTCAGACATGACTGAGCGACTTCCCTTTCACTTTTCACTTTCATACATTGGAGACGGCAATGGCAACCCACTCCAGTGTTCTTGCCTGGAGCATCCCAGGGACAGGGGGGCTTGGTGGGCTGCCGTCTATGGGGTCACACAGAGTCAGACACACTGAAGCGACTCAGCAGCAGCAGCGGCAGCAGCAGCAGGGCAGGAGAGAAATAACAATAAAAGAAGACTGCATTTTAGTAACCACATGTATGCATAATGTATGAAGGACAAGTCACAAAGAAAAAACACAGCAAGTGGACTTCCAAGCGTGAAGATCAACGGAAAAGCACGCGAAGGCAGCGAGGCGTGGCGACCGTCCGACGCGCAGCCTGCACCAGACCCGCTGTGAGTTTGGGTGTGATCAGTGTTGCTCCGCCTCTCCACCTGAGCGCGCTTCGCATTTTTACCGGGCTGCAAGGGATTTGGACTCAGAGAAAAGGAGGGGAGATAGCATCGTGTCTAGGGTCCGCAGGTATCTGGGGGCATCTGCAGGAATGGAAGGCCACCGGCAGCTTGGCTCTCCGCAGCTCCCTGCATCAGAGAGAGAACAGCAGCTCTGCTCCTCTGGGGCCACCCTGTCTCGGGCCCGAGGATGAAAGACAAACCTAGAGATAAAGTCACTCATCCCAAATGGAAAAGCTCTTTCTCCACAAGCGAATTCTGGAGCCCAGTGTATAAAAAGTGCTGTCTTTTAAAAATTTACTCTTGGTGTTCCTCTCCTACGCTTCTCGCCCACATCGCTGCCGTTGCCACTGAAGCCACGGGACCAGTCAAGCTGGTGTGTTTATTTTCTGTTTTAATTTGGTTGGCGTGTGGTTGGTTTACAGTGTTGTATGAGTTTCAGGTGTATAGCAATGTGAGTCAGTTACACGTGCATATGTACTCGACCTTTTCAGATTCTTTCCCCACATAAGTTATTGCGGAATATTGAGCAGAGTCCCCGTGCCACACGGCAGGTCCTTGCTGCTTATCTGTTTTACACACAGCACTGTGTGGTTCATCCCAAGCTCCTAATCTTCTCTCACCCCACCCCGTTCCCCAGTTTGGGTATATTTAGACTTTCCAAAGCCGTGAGCTTGTCCTGAGGACAGGTTTGTGAGCAAAGTTCACTTCCATGATTAAATGAAACCAGCGTTTCTTCTGACACCAAAGAACACAAGCTCTCTTCTTCCGAGACGGATCGATAAGCACCATGCTCTGCCTTGAGTGGCACTCTTGAAGACTGCTCATTTGTACACAAACAATCTCCCTCTGAATCTCAAAATGGATGACTCCATACAGTATTCCCAGAAAACAGAGAGAGCTGAATCACTTAGAGTTCACCCAGGTCCCGATCAGACACAATGATACATTTAGGAGGAACACGCCGACGCCGGCAGCATAGATGATCGCCGGCTTACTGAGCGCACCTTAAGAGCTCAATCTGTAGTCTCTGAATCTTCCTAGACCATCGAAATGCTCTTTGCCCTTCCCTGCTGCTCAAGAGCCTGGCAGGAACGTAGAGAATTTAAGGTATCCAGGGTGGATGTTCCTGAAATTCAATCCGATCGGCAGGGTGGGAGAAGAGCTTCATTTTGGTGAAGAGATATGAGGGGTTAAAACTGCAGCCTGACATTTCTGCAATCTACCTGCATGTCTGAAGGTTGGGGCTGAGGTTCACTGGGCTTTGGATTATTTATCTTTAACGTCATGAACAAGGAAACTAGGAGACTTATTCACGTGCAACTACGGTGTGATCTCAAAAATATTGGAGCTAACAATCGAGTAGCATTAGGAGTTAAGGTGCAGATTGCTCAAGAGGTTTGAGGGACACATGATGATGGGCTTGTTGATTTCAGCCTATATGGTTCTCACAAAGATACACGCTTTGCAATTTCTTTCAAGTGGAGTGTATCCAGTGTACCGATATTGAATAAAGTACCTGCATGTCCGTCTGCTCAGAAGGAAATGAAGTTGTCCCTGCCTGTAAAGGTCCCACCTTGTCCTTTACAAGATGGCTCAGTTGTAAAGACTCTGCCTGTCAAGCAGGAGACACAGGAGGTGTGGGTTTGATCCCTGGATTGGAATGATCCCCTGGAGAAGGAAATGGCCACCCACTGCCATCTTCTGGCCTGAGAGACCCCATGGACAGGGGAGCCTGGTGGGCTACAGTCCATGTCTAGTCACAGCTTAATGACTAAACAGCAGCACAGCAACAGCTTTGATGGTCTGGAAGAGGTGTTCCTGTTGTTGAGAGAAGGTATGTGAAATCTGAATTGGGAAACCATTAATTTTTAATAAAGTTTTTTTAATGTGGACCATTTATTTTAAAGTCTTTATTGAATTTCTTACAATATTGCTTCTGCTTTATGTTTTTTTTTTTTTGGGTTTTTTTTTTTTTTTTTTTGGCTGAGAGGCATGTGAGGTCTTAGCTCCTCAGCCAGGGACTGAACTCATACCTCCTGCTCTGGAAGGTGAAATCTTTTTTTATAAGATTTTTAGCACATTTTTTAAAATTTAATTTTAAATTGCTACTTCATGGAAGCAACTTCCATGAATGAATGGAAGCAACTTCATGGAAGAGTGGAACCTGTGGACACAGGGTAGAAGTTGAAAGCAACATTGACGTGTATACACTGCCGTGTATAAAACAGACAGACAGCGGGCTTCCCTGGAAGCTCAGACGGTAAAGAATCTGCTGGTAATGCAGATGCCCCTGGCTTGACTCCTGGGTCAGGAAGATCCCCAGGAAAAGGGTTAGGCTACCCTCACCAGTGTATGTGGGCTTCCCTGGTGACTCAGATGGTAAAATAATTCGCTTGCAGTGTGGGAGACCTGGTTTCAATCCCTGGGTTGGGAAGATCCCCTGGAGAAGGGAAAGGCTACACACTCCAGTATTCTGGCCTGGAGAATCCACAGACAGAGGAGCCCGGCAGGCTACAGCCCATGGAGTCGCAGAGTCTGAGACAGAGCAACTGAGCACAGCGCAGCACAGTGGGAAGCTGCTGTCTAAGCAGGGAGCCCACCTGGGGCTCTGAGACCTAGAGGGGTGGATGGAGGGGAGGGAGACTCTGGGGTGGGGTATACATATATATATATATACACACACACCCCTTCCAACAACACAGGAGAAGACCTAGAGGGGTGGATGGAGGGGAGGGAGACTCCGGGGTGGGGTATACATACATATATATTTATATTTATATTTATATATATATACACCCTCTTCCAACAACACAAGAGAAGACTCTACACATGGACATCACCAGATGGTAAACACTGAAATCAGACTGATTATATTTTCTGCAGCCAAAGATGGAGAAGCTCTATACAGTCAACAAAAA
>SJYC01141505.1:0-11936 GCA_006408675.1 Madoqua kirkii | reverse complement strand
CACATGCCCCATTGTCTATCAGCTGAAATCCCAAGTGTCCAACCCACAAAACATCACAGATATACTTGTTTATCTTCCAGAGTTTTTAAAATGCCCATTCAATCATACAAACATAGATTTTTCTTTTTCTTTTTTTTTTATACACAATATGTGGCAGGCCATCTTCATCATTTTATAGTATGTTTTTATCACTTAATGATGTCTGTATGTGCTTTCCATATAAATACAGGGAAGGATTCCTGATTTTTTATTAATTTAAGGATCCTAATTCCATTGTGTATTTAAGCAGACTCCAATTTATAAACCTTTGGGTTATTTTTATCTTTTGCTGTTACATCAAGTACTGCATAAATCAACTTGTACGTTCATTACATACATAATTTTGCACCTGTGTAATATATCTGTAGAATAATTCTCTAAAAATATGACTGTCCAGTTGAGGGGAATAAGCTTTTGAAATGTCAGTAGGTATTGCCAAATCGCCATCTACAAAGGAGTGTGTGAATTTTCTATCCCACCAGCAGTTTATCAGGGTTTGCTTTTCCCCATAGCTCATACTAAAGTGCATTGTGGAACTTTTGGATTTCTCTCAGTTCTACATATGAAAATGGCATTTCAGGATGTGGATGGTCTATTTCTATGTGACAGCCCCCAGCCCCAAGCTTCCCTGGTGGCTCAGACAGTGAAGAATCCACCTGCAATGCAGGAGACCTGGGTTCAGTCCCTGTGTCGGGAAGATCCCCTGGAGAAGGGAAAGGCTAGCCACTCCAGTGTTCTTGCCTGGAGAGTCCCACGGACAGAGGGGCCTGGTGGGCTACAGTCCATGGGGTCACAAGGAGTTGGACTTAACTGAGTGACTAACATTTTCACTGTCCCCCAGAAAGCACTGACTTGAAATAACCATGCGTCAGCGGGGTGTACCACTCTGGGAGGTGGCTGGGCAGTTCTGGTTTTTTTCTAGGTTGACTCTTGTAACTATATTCAGCTGGAGGTTTCCTGGGACTGAGTCTGCTGGGTCTCCTTGGAAAATGGATTGTGTCTCTCCATGTGGTCTATAATTTCCACAAAAGCCACACTGAACATTTTTACAGGGTGGCAGGAACCTTCCAGGAGGCGATCCCAAACATGCGTCACATTTTCTGATGTCCTGATGCGAGGCGACTCCCAGGACCCAGGCCAGAGGCCCAGTGCAGGGAGCCTCACCGCCGCCTGAGGCCCGGCTCACGGGCGGGGCAGTTGTGGCGAGTCTGCCTAATTCAGTGTGGTTAGCTTGCGTTTCTCTTGTGCATGGATCTGAGGAATCTGAACATCTCTTTACAGGTTTACCAGCCCTTTTCTTTCCTTTTCTATTAAATGTCTAATGGATCTTTAGCCAGTTTTATTTCTCCAAAGCTTTATTGGACTTTTTCTTCTAAAGTTTTAGGAATTTTCCATATAATAGGGAGATTGTTCTCTTTTCCACGGTGTGAGCTAGAGATCCTTTTTCAAAAACACAGTGACTTTAAAATGTGGCCTATGGTGACACCGCACTGGTGGATCTCCTGCATTTTATGTAGGCATTAGTACTTTTTAAGACATTTTTGAGGAATTCTGTGCAATGCTACATCAGAACCCTTCTTTAAAAATTCCCGATTGCTGCATTAATTGGATTTTTCCAAGCTAATCTTTATAGATTTTTCTGTGGTATTTAAGTTTTTACCTTCATTTGATCCACTCTAGTATTTTTCTGGTATTAACAGCCTGGTATTATCCACTCCAGTATTTTTCTAGTATTAACAGTCTTCATGTTAACACGGTACAGAAAGTCCCTGACATATGAATGAGTTCTCTTCTGAGAGTATGTTCATTCTTAAGTCCAATTTGTCCATAAGCTCAGCAAAGTTAGCCTAGATTCTCAGCTAACACAGTCAGGTCCACATGCTGGTGCCTGTCCCGTTGCCTTCTGAACACCCTTGGTCTGAAATAAAGAGGCTGCGCTACTGTGCTCCACACGGCACTGTGAAGCACACGAAACTGCGCGTAGAGGGGGCGTGAGCCTCGCAGGGGCTCCGGGCACATGAACCAGCTTCCGTGACTGGACGTGGGAATGCACACTGGCAACTTTGAAAGTCTGCAGCTTGAAGGCTCCTCTGTAGGGGACTTTCTGTAGTCTTTTCTGCATGTTCATGAAGCATTTTCTGCTGTGCCAGTTAATTACTAGCTGTTAAACCAGGTGGATTTCCAGGCGGTAGTTTTTGCTGGACTTTCCGGACTGTGGGGAGACAGCAGGGGCAGGCCAGAACGGCCATCCGGATGACATCACTGATGCAGATGACCTGCTGCATTTATGACTTTTATGTGTGACTCACTGAGCCCTTTTGGCAAATAAAAAAATATACCATGTGTATTTCAAAGCGATCTTTCTCCAAAATGAAATGTTAATTTTGACGCTTTCCACTGCTGTTGGCCTTTCACCACTCCTGAGCCTCCTCTCTCCGCCTAGTCCTGTTTAACTGACTATTTCCTCAGTTGTCTTTTTCAGCCTTCATACATATCATCTATGGTCCGAGTTTAACTGAAATGAAGTTTATGGGGATTTTTCTTTCATTCCCTTTTTTACATGTATTAAGTTTTGGTATGATGTTTATGGCTATAAACAAAATATATAGTATAAGTTTTATTTTTATGGAAAATAATTTTGGGAAAATTTCCATTGTAAAAGTAAGAAGCAACTTCCACTATACAACCATAAGGGATTTGAAGTAGGCTGTACCTGAGCGGCCTGGTGGTTTTCCCTGCTTCCTTCAGTTTCAGTCTGAATTTTGCGATAAGGAGCTCAGGATCTGCGTCAGCTCCCAGTCTTATTTTGCCGCCTGGATAGAGCTTCTTCATCTTCTGCTGCAAAGAATATAATCAGTCTGATTTGGGCATTGACCGTCTGGTGATGTCCACGTGTAGAGTCATCTCTTGTGTTATGGAAGAGGGTGTTTGCTGTGACCAGTGTGTCTTGGCCAAAACTCTGTTAGCCTTTGCCCTGCTTCATTCTGTACCCCAAGGCCAGGCTTTCCGGTTACTTCAGGTATCTCTTACTTCCGGCTTTTGCATTCTAGTCCCCTATGATGAAAAGAACTTTTTTTTGGTATTAGTTCCAGAAGGTCTTGTAGATTTTCATAGATCTGTTCAGCTTAAGCTTCTTCAGCATTAGTGGCTGGGGCACGATTTGAATGACTGTGATACTGAATGGTTTGCTTTGGAAATGAGCCGAGATCATTCTGTCTTTATTGAGATTGCACATAACTGCTAAGCACATTTAGTACTTAACACATGAGTAATATACCAACTGCATTTCAGACTCTTCCGTTGACTATGGGGATTACTCCATCATTCTCAGGGATTCTTGCCCATGGTAGTGGATAAAATGGGTGAATTGAATTCACCCATCCCCATTCATTTCAGTGCACTGAGGAAAAGCTGTGACAACTCTAAATAGCATATTAAACGCAGAGATATCACCCTGTTGACCAAGGCCTGTGTGGTCAAGCTATGGTTTTTCCAGTAGTCCTATGTGGATGTGAGAATTGGACCACAAATAAGACTGAGCGCCAAAGAGCTGATGCTTTCAAACTGTGGAGCTGGAGAAGACTCTTGAGTCCCCTGGATGGCAAGGAGAGCAAACCAGTCAATCCTAAGAGAAATCAGTCCTGAATATTCACTGGAAGGACTGATGCTGAAGATGAAGCACCAATACTGTGGCCACCTGATGTAAATAACTGACTTCTTGGACAAGACCCTGATGCAGGGAAAGACTGAAGGCAGGAGGAGAAGGGGACGACAGAGAATGAGATGGTTGGATGGCATCACCAACTTGATGGACATGAATTTGAGCAAGCTCCGGGAGACAGTGACGGTCAGGGAAGACTGGCGTGCTGCAGTCCATGGGGTCATGAAAGTAAGACACAACCGAACAACTGAACAGCAACAACAAAAGGAACAACTGTCTTTCTGCAAAATTAAATAGGCGACAGTCCCAAAGATAGTTCTGAAAGAGCATGAATTTTATTTATTTATTTTATTAAAAATTTTTTTAATACTTTATTGCATTCTACAACACTGCATTGGTTTTGCCATACATTGACATGAATTTTAAAAGTCTGGAAAGAAAAGGGTTTTGGAATTCAACAGGCTTGGGCTCATAAGGACCCGCATCTAATTGCTAACTGATTTTTATCAGATGCAAATTACTACAAAATTCTCAGATTCAGTTTCCTCATTTGTAGCGTTATACGACTAATGTTTCTTCCATGTGTTCTTGGGAGGATTGAGTACAATATATTTTAAGTGATACAACCGTAGTTGTCTTTTCTGCTGCTGCTGCTAAGTCACTTCAGTCGTGTCCGACTCTGCGGCCCCATAGACGGCAGCCCACCAGGCTCCCCCGTCCCTGGGATTCTCCAGGCAAGAACACTGGAGTGGGTTACCATTTCCTTCTCCAATGCATGAAAGTGAAAAGTGAAAGGGAAGTCGCTCAGTCGTGTCTGACTCTTCGCAGCGCCATGGACTGCAGCCTACCAGGCTCCCCCTTCCATGGGATTTTCCAGACAAGAGTACTGGAGTGGGGTGCCATTGCCTTCTTCGAGTTGTTTTTTCTATCACATATTAAAAACAATTATTTGATATAGGCAGAGTAATAGAAAAATGGCTGGGTATAAATAGTTTTAAAATCACTAAATATGTTGAAAAATTGACATACTGTAGAAGTTTTTAAAGTTTGTAGAATAAATGGCTTTTATCTAAATAGCTGTAAAATGCTTATTAATGTTGAAAAACGTCGAGCTTTACCTCCCACTTAAAAGCAAAATATGTCATAGCACTGATGGCTCACTTTAGGTGTCACCTTGGCTAGACTAGGTGACACACATCCATCAAGGTGTTGCTATGAACGTACTTTTGGATGTGATTGACACTTTATTTTATTTCCCCTTCCCCAGCTTAATTGAGAAACAAATTGACATGTGTCAGCATGAGTTCAAGTTGAGCAGCGTGATGCACTGTCAACTGAGGATCACAATGGGTTTCAGGAACCCCCATAATCTCATGGAGAGACAGTGAGGAAAAGGAAGCACGTTTTCCTTGTGATAACAACACTTAGGTTTGACTCCCTTAATAACTTTCCGCATATCATACAGCAGCGTTAACTCTACTCACCAGACTGCATGTTATATCTGTAGGACCTTTTATCTTCTGACTAGAACTTTCTCACTTCTGACCAGCTTTTTCCAGTCTCCCACCTCCTTTCTCCCATCTCTGAGGACCATAGATCTGACCTCTTTTTCTTTAAGCTTTGTGTTCTTTAAATTTTTTTTTTTGAGTCCACATATGTGAGATCATAAAGTATTTGTCTTTCTCTGTCTGATTTTTTTCACATAGCATCATGCCCTCAAGATCCATCTTTAGTTCAGTCAATTCAGTTGTTCTGATTCTGTGACCTCACAGATTGCTGCACGCCAGGCCTGCATCACCAACTCCCAAAGCCTACTCAAACTCACTTCCATCTAGTCATGATGCCATCCAACATCTCATCCTCTGTCAAGCCCTTCTCCTCTTGCCTTCAGTCTTTCCCAGCATCAGGGTCTTTTCCATTGAGTTAGTTCTTCACATCAGGTGGCCAAAGTATTGGAGTTTCAGCTTCCGATCAGTCCTTCCAATGAATATTCAGGACTGGTCTCCTTTAGGATGGACTGGTTGGATCTCCTTGCAGTCCCAGGGACTCTCAAGAGTCTTCTCCAACACCACAGTTCAAAAGCATCAACGCTGCTCAGCTTTCTTCACAGTCCAACTCTCACATCTATGCATGACTACTGAAAAAATCATAGCCTTGACTAGTTGAACCTTTCTGGAAAAGTAATGTCTCTGCTTTTTAATATGCTAAGTTGGTCGTAACTTTTCTTCCAAGGAGTAAGCGTCTTTTAATTTCATGGCAGCAGTCATCATCTGCTGTGATTTTAGAGGCCAAGAAAATGAAGGCTGTCACTGTTTCCATTATTTCCCCATCTATTTGTCATGGTGGGACCAGATGTCATGATCTTAGTTTTATGAATGTTGAGTTTTAAGTCAACTTTTTCACTCTCCTCTTGCACTTTCATCAAGAGGCTCTTTAGTTCTTCTTCACTTGTGCTCAAGATTGCCGGGAGCAAGATCCATCTCTGTTGACACAAATGGTACCGCTTCCCACTTGTCTTTATGGTGGAGTAGTATTCCATTGTGTGTCTACCCAGCTTCTTTATTCACTCATCTGTTAATAGAGACAGATGTGGCTGTCCTGTCTTAGTTGTAAAAATAATGCTGCTGTGGGCACTAGGTGGCAGATATCTTTTCCAGCTGGTATCTTCATTCCCTTTGTATATGTTCCCAGAAGCAGAATTGCTGGATCTTATGGTGATTCTATTTTAAATTTTTTGAGGAATCTCTGTACCATTTTCCGCAGTGGCTGCACCAGTTCACATTCCCATGTACTCTGCAAATGAGGAGAGTATGGGCTCTCTATGAGCAGGGCTGCTGGATGGGTGAGCAGCTCCCGCGTGCTTGGGTCAGGTTCCCTGTGTGTGTAGGCTGAAGGCTGCATTCAGCAACGAACGAGGACATGGATTAGTTTCCCATCTCAGGCACCCAGGAGATGCAGCTCTTAACCTAGTAAATCCCTCTGGTGTCTGGCTCAAGTTGGCCCACACTGCAAGCACCCTGCCCAAGTAGGACCTGCCGGCTCCACTCTGCAGATGCTCGGCCCTGCCTGCCCACATCTTGGCTGGAGCATTGTCATCTCACCCAACGTCCTGGTCAGAGGGGGCCAGAAGACACTCTCCAGAGCAGGTGGTGCTGTTTCGCAGTTACCCCGCCTGGAAGGGATGAGGAAAGGACGCTCCAGGCTGTGCCCAGCGGCACGCATCCTAGTTTAGGATGGCACCTTGAGTGCCTTCTCCTGACCTGGCCATCCACCCTCATCCCAGCTCACCACCAGGAGCCCTCTGCCCCATGGGGTCAGCAAAGCAGAGAGCTGGGATTATAATCAGCGATGGAAGGCCAGTGCAAAGGCGGGTGTCAAGAGCAGCCACACCAGGGGGGTGGACACTCACATGTGCGGAATCAGCGTCCCTTGGGCAGCAGCTAGAGTCTTCTGGCTCTGCCTGCTTCAAGTGCTGGCAGCCGACATCTCTCCAGTTCTGGAGGAAAGCATAGGAGCCCCAGGATTCTCAGACCTTCTGTGGAGGTGACGGCTCTTGCTAGCTACAGGTATTAAAGGTGAAAGAGGTAAGGGAGCCAGTTAGGAGAGTAGGGCCAACAAGATATATTTGGTTGTTCCTTCCTGACAATAAGAATGAAATAATGCCACATGCAGCTGCATGGATGGACCTAGATTGTCAAACTGAGTGAAATAAGTCAAACAGAGAAAGAGAAATGTAAGAAATCTAGACGGTGAGCAGACTCTCAGACCCAGAGTATGAGGTCATGGTTACTGGGGAGGAAGGGTGGGGGAGGGGTGGAGAGGGAGTTTGGGATGGACATGTACACGCTGCTGTATTTAGGATGGTAACCACCCAGGGCCTACTGTTGAGCGCAGGCAGCTCTGCTCAGGATTATGTAATAACCCAACGGGAAAGAAATTTGAAAAAGAATAGATAGAGGTGAATGGATAACTGAATTACTTTGCAATACACTGAAAATAACACAATGTTGGTAACTATACTCCAATACGAAATTTTAAAAGTTAAAAAAAGTCAGCAAGGAAATCTTAAACAAGGAGAGAATAAGTCAGCGGTGCTGTTGACACTGTAGTTTAGAGCAAGAATTAATCTCATATCAGCGTCTACAGAGTTTGAAGTCACAGGAGAAGACAGGAGACAGGAAAATGAGTTTCTAAAACTGGAAAGAAAAAAAAAGCACTGAGCAGTCGCTAAGTCAAAAAGAGATAGCATCCAGTGTCACCTAGGCTCAAAATATCTGTCATCAAGAGACTTTGGTTTTCTGCAGTTACCCCCCAACACTAGAACATTTGGATAAGATATCTAATTTCTTTTTTTTTTTTTTAACTTCCTCATATTTGATCTTTTAAAAAGTTTTCACTGCTATCACTCTAATTCAGAACTGAGACTCATTTTTCAGGAGATGTCTGATTTTTCTAGTTTGTCTCGACCGATGATTCTCAAAAGTGGGTTCCCCCAAATGCAGGATCAGCAGCTCCAGACAGCAATCGGAAATGCAGTGTTTCCAACTCTTCTGGAGATACTCTGAATCAGAACTCCAGGGATGGGAGCCAGCAAGCCATGTTTTAACAAGCATGGCGATGTCAGTGCATGCTTGAGCTGAGAACCCCTGAACTGGGTAATTAGGCCCCCCTGGGGGGTCAGATGATAAGGAATCCACCTGTGATGCAGGAGACCTGGGTTCAATCCTTGGGTAGGGAAGATCCCCTGGAGAAGGGAATGGCTACCCACTCCAGTATTCTTGCCTGGAGAATCCCATGGACACAGAAGCTGGGTGGTCTACAGTCCATGGGGTCACAAAGAGTTAGACACAGCTGAGTTACTAACACTTCACTTCAATAACCCCCTAAATTTCAGAGACGTAACACATTGTGTGTATTTTTATCACTCATACAAAGTGTTACAGTGACCTCTTCAGTGCAGGATTTTTCCAAATGGTGATTCAGAATTCAAACAATTTCCATCCTGCGGCCTCTACCATCTCAGCACAAGCCCTCCAGGATCACAAAGACAAGGGGAGAGAGAACTGGTAAGTTAGTCTATTAGCTTTTAAATATTTTATTTATTTTTTACTGAAGTATAGTTGATTTACAATGCTGCGTTAATTTCTGCTATATGACAAAGGGACTCAGTTACACACACACATACATAACTTTTTCATGTTCTTTTCCTTTAAAGTTTATCCCAGAAATGTGGATGCTGTGCCCTGTGCTGTAGAGTGGGGCCTTGCTGGTTGTTCGTCACGTATGTAACAGTTTTCATCTACTAACCCTCTACTAACCCCTGATCCGTCCGTCTCCCTCCCCCTGCCCCTTGGAGGGGCTCTGTCCTGTGTGACATTTGCGATCACAGCTCATCACAGAACTATCGTGCAGCCCCTCACCCTCAGGGAAGACAGAGAAGAACAAGGGCCCTGAGGGAGCTTGACCCACTCCGAACAGCGTTAGAGCCAGCATTTTCCTCGATCGAGCTAGTCAACGGGAAGATGAGAACTGTTCTTCTAACCCAAGTTTTCTCTCTGATTTCCCCTCCTTCAGAATGATAGGTTTCCATTGTCTACAATTCAGTGGACGTGAATCACGGTCACGGCATTCAGTGATTTTCACAATCCAGTTCCTTCCTACTTTCCCGATTACTCCCCTTAAACACAAATTGGCTAACACAAAGCGTTAGCTTTGATTACTGTTCACTTACGTCTTCACGTCTTCATGTCCCCATAATCACCGCCTGGGAAAGTGCCCCTTCTCGCTTCCTAGTGCCTCCCTTGTTATACTTTCTCCCTAGCTACATATTTCTTGTCTTTCAAGACAGCAGTCAGCAGCTCTTGGCATGCATGTCACTATTAGCGTCCTGTACTGGGAACGAGTCTCTGGTGCCCGGGATCCTCGTCTACCCTGCTCCACGCTGCTCCGGGGTCATTGCCAAGGGAACCAGAGGTAGACGTGTTGCTGTCCCGGCCACTCAAACTCTGCAGCAGACGTGCAGCCGTGTACTGTGAAAAACACCGCGAAGGTGTCTAACAATGGTGCGCTTGGTTTCACTCTCTTGTAACCAGTAGGTTTCTTAATAATGGGAAATAGATGGGGTGGGGAGCAGGTTCAGTGTGCAAGGCCAAGTGTTGAGAGGGCTACATCCAGAGCTGGCTCTGGATCTACATCATTCAGATACTTTGTATTTTGTCTGCAAAAATGAAAGAGTTTTGTGGACTTTAGTTTTATTTCTGTATAAAGTAGTTAGTTTAATCCTAGAGTTCATGGGTTATTGACACTACCTTGAAATAGTGATTATTAAGGAACCTTTATTTCACCAAATAGGTATATCTGTAAGGCTTCTCAGATGGTGCTAGTAGTAAAGGAACCCACCTGCCAATGCAAGATACGTTAGAGACATGAGTTCAGTTCCTGAGTCGGGAAGATCCCCTGGAGGCGGGCATGACAATTCACTCTAGTATTCTTGCCTGTAGAATCCCATAGAGGGAGGAGCCTGGTGGGCTACAGTCCAAGAGGTCACAAAGACTCAGACAGGACTGAAATGGCTCAGCATGCATGTATATATACATATGCATAAAATCATATTGAAGTTTTAGTGTAATATAGTGCCTGTAATAAGAAGTACTATAGAGTTCATTTCTTTGTAAGCCCATCAATTTCATGAAGGAAAGGTGTATTTTGATCCTAGCATCCACTCCTGTTAGAGACATTGAAAACTTCCCAGAACATTATCTGCTAGTTCCCAACTTAGGAGAGGGAAAAACACTTTATCTCCTTGTGTTTTGCAAGACCAAGCAGTTTCAAACTCAGTTCTCTTAGCTCCCACCACAGAAACAATGCCTTTAATGAAGGTCTGCCATTTCACAGCTTCTGCTTGTTAGTCCATTATTTCCAGCCTAAGTTTTAGAGGAGAGACTAATCCAGTAGGTCTTTTAATGAGCTTCCAGGATTATCAGAGAGAGAGAGAATTCTCGGAGGTTAAATAACTGAAACAGTGATTGACCTTGGACTTCTTCTTCAGTTCAGGTATAATTAATTCCTCAGCTGCTCACACGTTGGTTGCACTATGGAGATTCACATATTCCTGACCTTGGTCCAGACTTTATCTCTTTTGCATTAATTGCCTACGAATGTTGCCCACAAAGGGAACACCATCACCTCAAGTGAGGTTGATTAGTATATGCTTACATTGCAAACTTTCCCAAAATAGATTGGAATAAATTCAAGGTTGTATGCAGGAAGGAAATTACCTTTGCTATCTATAGAGTTGATCATATATTTTTCATTAACTTTTTGAATGCATGATTTAATTATTTGAAACACTCTACCAATTTTTCATTTATACTTTATAGCTACAATTTTTGAGTTTTCTGACGTTCCTTTATAAGTAGATTGATTATGGACCTGTGTACTAAAAAGCAGACATAAGCTATAGAAGTATTTTTCATTGAAAACAAAATAATCATTTTTATATAATTTCCACAAATGCAGCACTCAATTAAAACAGCTGGACGTTAACAAACTGTTGAAAGATATGTTGAAATAAAATTGCTTATGTTTATATCTGAATTATGATTTTGAAAAGAAAAATAACATATGTGTGATCCCTGCACAGAAAATTTAAAACAAGATTTCCCTGGTGTCAAGTGGTTAAGACTCCACATTCCCAATGCAGGGGCCACAGCTTCAGTTCCTGGTCCGGGGAGACTGCGAATGCTGCATGGCCAAGAGAAAAGGAAAGAAAGAGAGAAAACCGAAAGGTTTAAGAGTGTCCATGGAGAGAATGAGATTATTAAAAAAGATTTAAGAGTGTCAACGGAAAAAATGAGATTATTAAAAAAAAAAGAAAATTTAAAACATAGTGATAAAAGCAAAGATATCCAAACTCATCTGAATGTCTTCTCACCAATAAGGTAATTGGTTTAAAATGATTTTCCCCAGTATTTCATCACATGAGTATGCTTTTTATAAATGGCAATAAGGCTGTATGTTAAAGTTTATCGCTTTATTATTTCTAATCTAAAAATTTGATATTCTTGACTTATGTGTCTTCATATTCATACTTTTAATTTCTATATGATATCTCAATAGATGTTGGTAACATAATTAATTAGTTTAATTAGTTAATTAATTATTCCCCCATAATTAAGCTTTTTTTTTCACTGTTATAACACAAAAATCAAGTTTTTGTATATTGATAGTTTTCTAT